>OMKZ01033727.1:5074-16098 GCA_900302535.1 Neoniphon sammara | reverse complement strand
TTTTTTTTTTTTTTTTTGCACCGCGCCTGAGAATGAAAACATGACTATGGCGGGATAATTTTGACTTTAGCCCTCAGCGAAAATGCACCTCGCTAAAGAGACATACATAAGACATGACATAACGGGTGAACTAGCATGGATATTACTAATAATGTTCCACATCTGGCCTGGGGTCAGTGGACACCGAGGGGGGAGAGAGGGATTGACAGAGATAGAGAGGAAAGAAAAACGGAATAAAAAGACAGAGCCTTGGAGGTCCTATCCCTGGGAGTCTATCTGGAATCCAAAAGTCAGGTCCCTCTCCTGTCCTTTTACCCCTCACTAGCTCCCTCTCTCCCCTCAGCCAGCTGCAATCACAGAGGAGCAGCTTGGGCGAGGACTTGGTTCTTTAACCTCATCAATCCAGCTTTAGTGCTGAGGGGGTGAAGGTCTCACTGCAGGGAGTCCAGAGACACACACGTATGACTTCACCCCCAGCTTCACTTCCCACTCTGCTGGGCTTTATAAATCAGTCTGGGGCCAGTGTGAGGGACCTGATACAGCTGGGGTCCCAAACTCCCTTGAAGACCCCCTCAGGGTCTGGAGACCTTGAACATCGCTTACTATACCATGGTGTGTTAGATTTACACTGCGCTGACAGACAGACACTGAGGAGACCTCTCGACCTGCTGAATACAAACTACATGTTTCTGGCTCTGTTTCTGTTCTACTTGTCCACAAAGGAGACAGGGACATCATTTTATTATGACATGATTTGTGATGGGCCCTCGTCCATTCACCTGATTTTTCTTGCCGTGGATATTAGGATTCAAAGTGGGGAGTCCTTTGACTTCCACAGTGCGTGGAATTGCTCCCCATGCTCCTGACTTAATTCATAACTGGATGGGATTTAGTTTCAGTTCTTTGCTGTGTATCTTTGGCCCTTGCCATAATAAATGTTCATAATGAAAGCTTGGGAAATTAGCAGTTTCATGAAAAAAGTGCCATAAATCATTCACATGTAATTGGAAGTATGACATTGTAATGTACACAGGTGCAAATCTGGAACCATGAATGAGTCATGTTGCTGACACAAAGCATGAATGAGCTTGAAGTAAATAATAATTTAATATTAATTGTGGCAATAGGTTGGCGATAGAAACTATGTTGGGCTCAAATACATGTAAGTGCAGAGCTGTCCCAAATGAGCTGTAAATAGTTACTTCATCACAACAGGATTTCCAGTCTGTGGACAACTGCAGGGATTCCACACAGTATGACTAATAATTCATATCTCATCTCCCAGACTGCCTCGGATATGGAGTCAGTATCCAACCATCTGCTTTATCCTCGTCAGAACTTGCACTCATGTCATGAAGTGTGACGGCATCGTGAATCACTGCGGCATTATTTATGGTTTATTGTATAGTTAAGTATTCTGTATTTTTAAAGTGCGTCGACGGCTAAGGATTTAAATCTGGACTTTGCACGCTGGCCACTTCCATAGTGGAGAGGCGGAGAGTCATCACAGACTTGTCACGACACAAACCAGATGTTGCAGATCAGCTATTCTGGGATCGTTTTTCCAGCCCGCCAGTTCCCTCGTGCTAGAAAAGTGCACTCTCACCTAAAATAGCCCCTGAGTCTGGGACGGATGCGTGTGGCTGTGGAGTATCCAACCCTGGACTTAGCTTTCTCTGTATTCAGATAACGGACCTCTAGGAAGGAGACCAGCAGACTTCCATTGAAGATTATTAAGCAATGAATAGACCTGAAAGGAGCAGATTAATCAATTGTCATCGCTGGCACTATATTATTAGGTTTGTACGAGGTTAGTTTGGACAGGGAATAGAGAAAGAGGACAAACAACAAGTTAGAGGCCTGGATGAAATAAAGATCTGTCTGTGTGACAAGGCTGTCAGAGGAACAAAATGCCACACACTTTGTACAAAAGAAATTCAGGATTACTCGAAATGCTCCCTTCAGACATGTTTGCATTTAGTTATTAGACATGGAATGAATTGCCTGGTGTGATTGTGATGTGGTGAATATTTTCAAATGTTTGTGTGTTTGAACTTCTTCCCGACGCCTTGAGATATGTCTTGTCCATCACACAGATCATGTGATGAGGGAGCTATTGTGAATTGGCTTGGGCCTCAAGAAATATGTTCAAATGGGTAGTTTAGTTTTATAATAGGTCCTGACATGATACAGACAGCATAAACTATCAGTTTCACAGAAACCCTCGTGTGAAAATCCCTGTGAAGCTGTGCAGCATATTTCAGTAGCATTACATTGTGCTGCCAGATGCACTTATAATCATAATAGACGACCCCCTGTCTCCTTTGTCAAACAATATTCATGAAATAGTTGGTACCCGATAGAAAAATATATCAATTAAAGACATTTTTTGAAATGACAGGGTTTCTTCGTGTGCTTAATAATAGCAAGTTTACATTTTTTGGGGGGAGAAGTTGTACCAGATGTGATGGGAGCAGCAAGATGGTCGGTCAGTTTGTTCAGTGCCAAGATAATTTGTCTCCAATTACACTTTCTTTCTTCTCCCTTCAGCCATGAGGCTGCCTGCTTGTTGAGCTTAAATTTGTGTGACTCCTCGCACTGAGGAGCCCCTGTGAAGATGACAGGGTGCCATAACAGCCAAGAAGTCGTGTGTGTGTGTGTGTGTGTGTGTGTGTGTGTGTGTGTGTAGTTGTACAAAACTTACCTTTTAACGAATAATAAATAGGATGATAAATAAGAACGATCAGTGTGTTTACAGATTTTTTTCAGTATTTCAGTATTTTTGTGTGTGTGTGTGTGTGTGTGTG
Source organism: Neoniphon sammara (assembly GCA_900302535.1). Classification (NCBI taxonomy): domain Eukaryota; kingdom Metazoa; phylum Chordata; class Actinopteri; order Holocentriformes; family Holocentridae; genus Neoniphon; species Neoniphon sammara. The sequence goes on along the minus strand of OMKZ01033727.1, from coordinate 13,291 downwards.
TGTGTGTGTGTAATACCAATACTGATTCCAAAAACGCTTTTCTTTTCTAAGATCAGACAGTGCTTGCTTGTTTTTTTAATGCATATATCCAACTTGTCCCATTGTAAGAATCTATCATTCAAGCTTTGTAAAACCATTTCATGACTTGCTGGTGCTGAAATCAAGCCCTAAAACTGTATGAATATTTGTGTGGTTGTGGCTGTGTCTGCACCTGTGTCTGTTTGTCTCTGTCTGTATGAGATTGCACAATTTATCTTTCCCTAGTTAACAAATGATGTGAGGCTTTGATCATAAAAGCCATTGTAGCATGCATGGGCAGCACTGTTCAAAGTAAAGTTTGCATGAATGAATAGCTTTTGTCCTACTTCTCAAGGACAAGTATCCTATATAGAAAAGGCTGACAAAGTGCCAACACACCCTAGTTAGCAATCGAATGGCACCACTTTGTGACGCAGGTGTGCCTCAGTGCAGTGCATGACAAACTGCCCAGGAATTGCTTCAAGGTTCAGTTCACTGCAATACTCGGGATTCAAAATGAAACCTTGTTTGACATGCCTGTCTAATATAGGCTTGTGTGTCTCTCTACCTGGCATGTAATATTGTGCCGCTTGTTGTCGTGCATAGCCCAAGACTATAATTCTTCTCGAAACACTTAGGTGTAAGTGACAGACAGGGCTTATTGCCTCCATGGCGGCTCCTGACTGTTAGAAAGCCAAACAAATGTCAGACCATCAGGGTGTGTAAACAATCTTATACAAGCACTCTAAAACGTTGACACGAGCAGTTCTATCTCCAAAACCACCAGTCTTGGAATTTAAGTTATTTTTTTCTTTTACTTCCCAAAAATACAAAACAGTACATATTTCAATACAAAAATGTTTCACAATGTGTTATTTTCATAAAACATACAATAAACAGGGGCAACACTATCCAGTTTAGAAAGGGAAATGCCAGAAACAGATATACAGCACAGATGTACCCACAAACATAACTGTTTCTGTTTGGTTGTAGTTGGAGGACTAAATCTATCGCTAGACATTTGTGAGCAGCAGGGCACTGGTGGTTAGTGGATTTTGCCCAACCATTGCCCAAGGGGCACCTAGGAATGCAGCCTCTTTGCCCCACATCCTCTCCTGACAGCCCCTTGCTTGGGCTCAGACTGGGACTATGTCTGAACTGTTCAAGGGAAAATGGTCCTGAGTTGGATGGGATAGCATGCACAAGTCTGCATATGAGCATGTGCCGTGTCTCCACTTGTGTGCCAGTGTATATGCGAGCGTGCATTTTTCGCGTGTCGAGGGTCTGTTTGTTCAGCAGGTAGTGTTTAAACCCTCATCAGGAATCTTGCTGTAGTAATGGATGTCTCTGGTCCCCCTCTCTGGACACCCCCTGCACATGTGGAAGTATCACATTACACCTTACCACTTTCTTTCTCTCGCGCCACTCACCAGAGCATGGGACTCCAATTTACAGCTAAAAAACAGTCCTCTCTGGCAATTTTTTTTTCTGAGGTCTTGGACCTGCGGCCTGGCTTGGGTTGCAGCCCGACCTACCACCACAGGCTGGCTTTTATTGGAAGCAGAGCTAAGTGTTTGTTTTCACTGTATTGTTGGGAAGGAGAGATGGGGGGTACCTTGGTCTACCTTTGAGTGGGGCCTCTGGGATGCGTGCGGAGGAGAAATTGCCCTCTGCCCACAATAGAATGGCAAGCGTGCCAAGAGTCAAGACGTCACAGCTCGAAGACCTTGGATTGCAGCTACAGCTTTTCCTTTCTTAGACATAACACACTTAAGTCTTAAAAGTCATCTACAGTACTCTGACAAGTGGTTTGGGGACTTAGAACAGGAAAGGAGGAAAGTTAGGGAAGGTGAAAATGTCTTGCTTGGAGCTTCACAGAGAGAGCTCAGTCATTAACTTAAACGCTGTATCTACCTCTGCAAGTAGTGATTCTAGAAGAACATTAACTTAGTGTCGTTGTCCTTTTATGGTTTAATTCTTCAAAGGGGACAGTGTTTACTCTTTAATTATCCTCTTGACCATAGTACACTGCTATGGAAACACCTCAACAAATGAAGACAATACACTGGACTCCAAACATGTATATGACTAATCATAGATGTTTACTGAGATGAGATCTGAAATCTGATTCATTGCTTCACTGAAATATTGAAAAAAAAAAACTTTAAAAGCATAAATTCCTGTCCTCTTTATCAGTTTTGGAGTAGATGTATGTCCCATAAAGTCTCCATGTTTATTTGAATAAAAGCAACCAGTTTCAGTCAGAGGATATTGGTTTGTCCATGATGTCAAAGCTGTCCTTTTTCCAGTTCAGTTCTCCAACTTCCATTACACTCATGTTCTTTAAGCAATGCCATATTTGGAGATTTAGCTGCCCTCTCCTTTATTAATGGTGGAGTTTCTCCATCACCTGTAGAACATCATCCAGGATGGAGGGTCCCAGGTCCAAGCTGAAGGAGAAGCCATTGTCTTCCTCCTGCTGACCTGTGGTGGCATCAGGACAGGCCACTGTGGTGCTCCCGTCCCTCCCTGAACTCCAGCCATGAGTGTTACTCTGGTTGGGTCCAACTGTGATATGGTGCTGGTTCTCATCCTCCCTTTCCATCTCCTCTTCTCCTTCCTCACTGTCTAGCAGTGGCATAGAGTTGCATTTTTTCCTCCTCTGGGAGGCGTTGTGTTGGTGGCCCATGGACCAGTCAGGGCTTTCTGGGGCCTCACCCTCATCCAGGTTGAGACGAGGGGGCTTTGGTGGTGGAGAACAGGCCAGGAAAAGGTTCTGCTCGCTCTGGGAGCTTTGTAGGAGCAAGCTGTGTCCCCTCTTTAGGAATGACAGGTCTCCGAAGCTGTCTGTATGTGCGTCATTGCCAATATGTGAGATGTGGCGGAAATCAGCCAATGGCAGGCTAATCATGTTGACGGACAACACCTCCCTGCGCTTGGAACTCCGCCGGGGCCAGCGACCCGAAGCTGGTTTTCGGTACAAAGAGGTCCTCAGTGGCATCTTGGCAGATTTGGTTCAGATACGCTTAAATGTTTTTATATATCCGTAAAAGTCCTTGTATCTCTTTCAGTTGTTCAGCAGTGAATTCTTAGAAAGGAGTGGAATCTAAAAGCAGAACCCCATCTGCAGCAAAATCACTGTTTTGAAAGGAGAGAACAGAGAAACAAATATAACTCAGGTGATAGAGTTCTCATCAGAAGAGGTAATTTTTCATCAACACTGCACCATAAGTCTGTTTTCTGATAATCCAGGTTCGCACACCAGATTGTACGTGTGCGATTTTATCAGACAACTTGATGTAAAAGGCAGACATTGTTTAGAGAATGCACCTGCTATGCTTGACTTTGATTAATCCGGCATTATTTGGCAACAGGGAGATGTTCCAGTTCTTTGAAGCATTCAATGCTAAATGTTTACTCTTCAAATCCCAGTTACTTCCCATAAAAGCAGGTGTGGTCTGTTGCATGTCCTCCAAAGGAAGTCTGTTAGTCTACATGACTCTACTTCCAGTAACAGGCAACAAAAAATCCACATTCCCTTATGGGAATTGATATCTTGTGTGTATTAAGTAAGTCATATCTCACCGCATTTTGTTTTTTGAGAACTTGAGGTTTTTTATTTATTTGTCAGAAATCATGATGGTTGAATTTGGAACACATGTTTATCATTTTCTAAGAATTGCAAATAGCTGGGATGCACTTTGCTATGGTGTGAGAGGTGATGAAACCAAAATGTCTAAGGAATGAAATAGAATAAAGCTTTGTTATTCCATAAATGATGGGCAGGCATCATATTTCAAAATAAATAATCCATTTTCATGCAGTTTAGGGTTATGATATTATTGATATTTAACTTAAACCAATAAAACTTGAAAGAAAATATCTTGGCAAATGCATAATACAATAACAGTTTGTACACTTGAAAGCTGACTTGAAAACTTTGCAAAAGAAAAAAAAAGCTTTGCCTGGTCGTGAAGCTCAAGTAATTTTGCATTTCGTGAGCTGTGATCATTTTATTGAGTAAAACAGAGCTCAGTTCATCAACACTGGCATGTCGATTGGACAGTCTGTATGGTTTCTGTGATTTTACGGTCTCCCAAACAGCTCTGCCCACATTAGATCTGTGTTCGTGACTTGAAACACTCACTCTGTAAATTTGTAAGGCACTACAGCAAACAGGTTTTGTTGGCCTGTAAAGGTTTTATCGGCACTTTAGTAGCAGCAGGAGATTGGAGAGTGTGGACACAACAGCATTCCTTTCCAAACATGTCAGTTTGGCCAGGGAGGAGCCTTAGAAAATCAGCCGTGAGGATCATGTTCAGGAAACACTTCATGGCCAAGTAAAAATTAAAGAAGCCCATTAAAATAGATTTGCCAAGAAACTGTTTTAAAATAACCTTCATATATCCTGCCATTAGTAATCCACCTTTGAGACAAACGCATTATGTAGTCTACTACCTGTCTGATTGAAAGACTAACCAGCAGCTTAAAGGTAGCAGATTTGAAGTATTCTCTCATGCACTTGTTCGTTTAGTGGTATAGATGACAATATAATAGATAAAGATTGATTAGGTTGTGCTTACCTGTGCTGCTGAGCAAATACGAGATGTTTTAATCCCAGACATACACACTCGTCTCTGTCAGGAAACTAGGCTGTGGCTGGTACCTGCACACCTTGACAAACTCTCCCTTGACATGATGGGGCTTGTTCAGCTGTTGGAGGAAGCGCACAGTGCACAACCCTGAGACAGAGAGGAGTGTATGGAAATAGTGTCCTTCTGGAATAAAACAACCAAATTAACACCCACACTGAAATAACTTTCAAGCCACTTCGTTTTAACTGAAAAACAACTGTCGCTTACCTGCTTTATACTGCTGCTTAGACCACTTTCAGTTCTTGAAGATAAATGCTGTCTGTATTTGGTCTTTCTTTCACTATTCCTTCCAACTGTAGACTCCCACTAGGATTGCAGAACTTAACTCTCCAGGTGTGTTAGCAGTGGAAGACTTTTCGAAATAACAGATAAGCCAGGTGAGGTCAGAGTACAAGAGGGCCAAGGCATCCGGATGGAGGGGTGTTTTTGATTGTTTTTTATTTTTTTATTTTGGGTGCTACCCAGCCGTCAGATGATATCATCCCCGCTGGTGTATGAGTTGCTCTTTTGAGTCATAGCTGTTAGAGTAGGTCCTTGCAAGCTGGTTGTCTGTACCGACTACGTAAGGGAAAGAGCGCAGGGCAGAAGCTGCTGATTTACTGCCTGTGATGCTGAGAAAGATGGAACTGTGGGAAAACACTGCAGCGCAAACTGATTTCACGACGAGAGTGGTGTTTGAGAGAGGGGAAGGGTGAGAGGTTGCGAGTGATTAGGTTAGTCATTGTGCAACTGATTGGTGGGAGTGTGTGTGTGCTTGTGTCCGAAAGGAAGTTGTAGGGAGGGTGAGCAAACGGAGGGGCTACCCAGAGGAGGGGGTTAACTGATCACTAATCTCCATGTCATTGTCCCTTTGCTCTGCTGATTTCCTGATTTCCTGCCTGTTGTTGGCTTGTCTAAAGCCCTCCAGGCCAGCCCACTCTGCAGGCCCTTCTGCCTGACTGGAGGCCTATAGTTTCACTATCCAATCAAGGCACACAATCGCATACAGACATGTATGTACAAGCTAAGTTGCACAAGACAGATAACTTGTTGCATTTCCAATTCTCACGCCTCTGACATGTTGTCTTTGGAATGCTACGCAAACTGTGATGGAAATTTGTCAGAGCAGCAACCTTTATTTTAGACGTTTAGACGTTATATTAGACGTTTCTGGTTGGGTCGGAGATTGCAGGGATAAAGCGTTTTGTTGTGTTCCCACGGGCACTAATTGTTACTTGAGACTTTGATCATGCGTTTTTTGTTGTCTCAGTTTGCAAAGATTTTTCCTTTTTGGGGGGAGTACATCTATCTAATCCTCTACACCCTGTGTCCTATGTCTTAAACAGAACACATTATAATCAGCAGTGCCCCGCCAGTCTCTGTTGTCTGCGCCAAGCCTCATAATGAACATTGTGTTCCAGCCGAACAGAAGACATGGCTCTGGGTCCTTTTCTCCAGAGTCTGAACGCCTTCCCTTGTTCGGTGAGGTTAAACATCTAGGGTGTGATCGGAATGGACAAATTTTTATCATGGATTACTCCTCAAGTCCTTTCATACAGGTCCAATAAACAATACGCCTGCCGTCTGGTCCTCTCCCATTCGCCTTCTCCGCATTTGAGCGCCAGAACAGTCCGCGAGACTAGACGCAATTACTCATGCAAATAAAATTATCATCACATTCATTCAAGACTGGAACGAAGCATTTTTGGAGATTTCCGCTCTGCAAAACTCCCTCTTTCTTCTACCTTTGACCACAAAACTGGTTTCATGCTAGTAGACAATCATGGTGAAGCGTGAGTGTTATCTGTGGTATTTGGGAGTAACCTCACAAGACCCTCTGTTTGACCAGGGATGGGGTGGTGGGCTTTCTCTCTCTTCGTGTTGTCGTGCTATGTAGCCTCTGGGCTGATACGTTTGGCCCTAGCTGGATTTCTGCATGAGCCTCTTCTCTCTGTCCTGACCAGAGCGGGTACTGTGGTTGATGTAGCTATGCCGGGCCTGAAATCTGGGATGCTGCATGTTTTTGTTGTTGCAGGATAAAAAGTGTTTCCAGATATTGCTTTGACTGGCGCTAGAAGCCCAAACTGAGGCTTTGGTGGATATTCTTTTGGCTCTTTGTTGTGTGTTCTCCAACTTCCCCCTGTCTTGAGGCCCTAAGAAAACCAACATTTAGAGCAGTTTTACAGCAAGCACTGTGTCTGATTCTCTCATATGAAAAACTCTGTTTGATGACGACAAGCATAGGATGTACTGTACTTTCATGAAGGTCTGCTTGTCGTACATCAGCAAATTAGCATAAGACTGGACTGACATCAGTTGAATTTTTCAAGAAATGTTTTGTCCTATATCATGTCTTGTTTGTCCCCAGAGCAATTGTAATATCCATGTTTTGTAATATGTCTTCATTCATTTTTTAAGTACATCTAAGCCTGTATCAGTCACCGTCCTAACCAATGGCGTCACTGTTTATCTCCACACTGATGACTCAACAATGAGTGCTCCAACAGAAACTCGCCTGTCTGGCTTCTTGAGAGGAAGCACTGCACAATCTGCAGAGATTTGGTTGCATAACTGTGACAAGACAGGGTGATTCAACTCAAAGTCCAGGTGCCGATTCTCACTAAATCCCATGTATAGACTGGAAGACTGTAAGGTCTGATAGTTCTTGAAAGCATTCCGGCAGAGATCAGTTTATTTCCTGTTATTGTGATTTATTGGGTCATTATATCATCTATGAGTTTTATTAACCTCTGTTGTTGACCAAAGGATTTGCAACATCATGACAGATTTGTGGCACTACTTACAGTGGCCTGTAATTGGCACAAACACTAATGTCACTGTCACAATAGAGATGAGTGAACTACATAATTAGAGCAGAGATCTTCCAGAAACATCCAGAGGTTAATATATCATGAGGCAGAATGCCATAATAATAATGCTCTGTCATTTGTTTTATTGGCTTGTGAATGAAATGTGGTATGATACCAGGCGCTTGCTTGTGTCAGGCAGTTACAAAATGCAGATGCTGAAGGGCTTTGTTCCAAAAAGTCAGGCATCTCAGCCCTTGCAAAGTAAATGTTGAGCCATAGGTACTGATCAACAAATCTAACAGCCGTAGGGTGTCAGATTCCTGCAGATATTGTCATTTGTGTGACTGCAGCTTGAATCACGTCTGTCACATTGTCCTCTTTTAGGTCATTCAGAATGAGAACTCCATTGAGTTTTTGCAGGGTGGAAAATCAAATTTTCTTTAACGTACATAATGTGCAGCCCCTAACACACTTTTTTTTTTCAGTGAATGTGGGCGGTCAGTGAAGTTAGAGAATGTACTGCCCTGTGTCTCCTGGCGCAGAATCATTAGTAATTACGCTTGTGATATTTGGATTGCTTTGAAGACCAGAGGTTTGAAGTAAACAGTATGTGGCGGGCTGCATTCCACTGGCTGTTTGTTTTGCACATTAAATAGATAAGGAACCATGTTAGCATGCTAAGGCAGGGGAACATGCACGCACACACACACACACACACACACACACACACACACACACACACACATATATTATAT
>OMKZ01033726.1:19606-37106 GCA_900302535.1 Neoniphon sammara | reverse complement strand
CCATAAACGTGCAGCCAGAAGTCAAAGCCTATTATCTGGAAATTCAAATGCAGGGGTAAGGATGAGAAAAAAAATGGGAGGGGGAGGCCTAGCTCTCTGCTGTAGGAGAAACACTGGCCAGATCGAGAGATCTTGTAATAGGCCCTGTTATCCGACGCAAACGTGTGGCAGCAGTGCTGCCAGAAAATACTGCAACAAATCATAACATCACTCAAAAACGGAAGATAAAAGCAGAAAGAACATGGATGGCAACAAACTGCTTAAAGTTAGGAAGGGATGCAATGTCACATGTGCCCAGGCTGATGTGATATGACCGTATCAGAGAAACACAGCTAAGTGCAGTCAGGAGACGTTAGCCCAGTCCCCTGGTGATGAAGCAGCTGAGGCAAGCATTGCCCCTGGCGTGGTACTGCAGGGCAAACTGCTCAGGCTGGAGAGCCTTGCCCTTTTGAAACAAAACAGAGAGGAATGGCCAGGGGAAGCTAGCCGGCCTCAGCAAAAGGGGCCAGGTTTATTTCCTCCAGCAATAAAGAGAAAAAAGAATGAATGAGAAGACAGAGGAAAGTGAGAACAACAACAGATCTCAGACCCTGTGCCTCTTTTTGTGCGACAACAAAGGGCATATGATATTCCAGCCTCCTTTACAGCTGGCTGGTCAGAGGTTTCTTTTGGCACCTCAGTATCCCCTGCTTTATTCTGCTCACAATGATACAAGGACCGCTTGCCAAGGTATAGGGATTTCATTTTTTCTATTAGGCTGTTACCCTGAACACAGCAATTTAATCAGCCCCTTTGATAAACATTTGACACAAAGCAGTGGGCTTCTGTCTCTGGTGCCTACAGCCCAGGGCAAGAGATTGAGACTGACGAATTTTCATCCACAATTTTCTGTATTTTAACTCCACCTGTCAAATAGTATGCCAGTCACTGTGACACAAAGATGGGAGAAATCAAAGACCCTCTCATCTTAAAGGAACACAGACATGGAAAGGGCTACAAGTTTAGCGGGGATTAAAACAGCACACAGACAATGAACAGATGCTGATCAGGCATCAAAACTCAAATATTTCTGCATGTATTATAAATGTCTTATGAAAGAAGATATGCAGTGTCATAGCACTATTTGTGCATATCATCAACAAGCTCATATTCACAAGAAACCTTCATGAAAAAAGGAGACGCAATCATCTCCTTGAGCAAAAATGTCAAAATACACCCCAAATCCCTCAATGCCAGAGATACCTATTCTGCTATCAGACTGAGATCTCCCAGTTCTCAACAGTCATTTGCAACAAACATCTAACTAGAGGAAACTACAAACTACAAACCATTTGACCCTGAAGCACAGAGTATGGAGCGGCCCTCTCTCACCCAATGGAAGCAAGCTCGGGTCACCAGGGTCAACACCTTCCTTACTGAGCCTACAGCAGGATGGAAGCCCCAGACTTGTGGAGACATCTGGGGATTTAACATGGCCTGAGAGCTCTGCTGTTGTGGACCTGCAGCAAAAAAATCCCAAGAGACTCTAGATTGCAGCGGCGGAAACGCGCAATTGCAATAACGCTGCACATGCGGCCGATCTAAATGTAAAACGTGATTATCTCTTCATTAACTCCCATAATTGAGGTGAATAGCGCTGGTTGCTTGACTTTGCTATTTGCCCCTCTGGTGCCAGACTGCCCTATAAAAACAGAGAGGAATTATCATGCAAAATATAACACACACAGCATTGGAATCCAAGAGCATCAACACTGAGAATAAATGATTGATATGATATGACCTCTGGCTATAGTATGGCCTTCAAAACAAAATCCCTAACCTGACCAGCAAGACTCACCCCCTTTATTCATTCTTCCTGCATACCTAATATATTCTGCTCTGAACCACATCCCCATGAATCTTTTGATTCCTTTCAATCAGTTTCAAGGACTGTAAACAATGGGGCTAGGAATATCATAGGGAAGGAAATCTACCTTAGCTCAATTAAGGAGCTGCACTACTGCCTCCTGTGGCCCTGAGAGATAGTAGCTATAATTAGAAGAGGGCAGTAAACTTGCAGACGTTATTGATGAGCCACTCCTGACACCTCCCTCATGTTAGCATTAGCATTTTCCAGGGCTGGGGCTCATGTCAAGAGAGGCCGGTCTCTCAGAGTCCATATCAGCAGGGGGGCTATAATATGAGCTACAGAGCAAGGCCACATTATGGCTGGAAGAAGGGAGAGAGGGAGAGAGACACCAGGGCTCTCCTTCAGGCCCCTCTTGGTGCTCGTCCACCTGATGGGAACATGGAGAGTTGGCTGTTCTCCCCCTCATCAATACAGCAGGGCTCTTTGTCAGTAATTTGCAATAAGTGTCCACGCCACATCTTAAGGGACCTGGAAATCATTACTGGCTGAGGCCCTACTCTGCTACTAATTGGATGCGTTGGGCCTTATCAACTGAGGATTTTCCAAGACCTTTGACAGATACCAATTCGAAAATCATTGTTCAGTTGTCAATTTAAGAGACCGTTAAAAGAGCTTATTTTAATTTTAATTGGAACTTCCTCCTGCCTTCACAGTGAGCTGCAAGGATTAAAAATGAGCTCTGGGCGTGTGTATGGGTACGTGCGTGTGCATGTGCCTGTGTGTGTGTGTGTGTCCGTGTGTGTGTGCGCTGATAACCCCGTAGAATGAGAAGGAAACTATGCGGGTCAAATTGACGGGTAAGAGTTCTGACCAGCGTACAAATGAAGACGGCAAGCATACACATTTAGTTTACAAAAATCTTAGCGGTTTCCTGGGACTTCATGATCGACATCAAATAAGTCTGAATCTGTGCTGCAAAGCTCCCAATTAAGCAAAAACCGCATCCGCTTAAGATGTTTGTTGGGTGAGTGTGCTGGGACTATCATCGATCACCCCCAGTAAACTGACCGGCTGATAGTGCTGCCCTACCATATTTATGTGCTCTAGTCTCTCAATGACCCTGAACTGAAACACTCACTTGCTTTTAATAAGGCCTGGGAAGGCTCAGCCCTGATTGCATGCAGCTGTGCAGGGCAATGGCTGCGAATGCTGGCAGATGCGGCAAAAGCTAATATGCGTAAACGGGCGTACAGCTCCGATGAGCCGCTGACGGTGACATGGCCACCCAAGGGGCAGCGGGCATTGAGCTGAGGGCGAGGGGACGAGGCTTGGCAGCGAAAGGGAACAGAATTGTTTTGACACCGCTGATAATTTCAAGACGCCAATGATCCCTTTTTTAAACCACAGCCTTGTGCTTTAAGTGGAGCCAAATATCATCCTTTTTACAATCAATGTAAAATTGCAAAAAAGCAAAACATTTCAAAAGGGACATTTTAGCCAAGTTTATAAAGAGTATTGATGTTTGACAAGGAAATAGCAAATCATGTTTTGTTTTGTGATTTTTTTTCCTTTTCTTTTTTTTTTTGATGGAAAATAGAGCTGTCATTTGATAATGAACTGGGCATTAATGCTAATTCTACCATCCAGTATTTGCAGTATTAGCGGCTTAGAGCAGAAGAGGAATACTGTTCAGAGGGTAATAAGAGTCTAATTAAGGACCAGACAGGAGTGAAATTGCCAAGGTATAAAAGAGCTTTTTTTTCTCCCCTGTTTTTTCACAACCATGTCTCTGGGAGCTGGCGTTGTGTTTGCCGGCTGTTTTACTCGCTGTCAGAAAGGATTTGAGGCAAGGAGCCATCTAAGCATGCGTATGAGGGGATTCATTTGACCTCATTATACAGCAATAAAGAAGGAACCCGGTTTACTAAATATCACCATGCCGCCCGCACTTCACGTCAGATCATGCAGGAGTGTGCTAAAAAGATGATTCCAGAAACGTCTGGTGAAGAGAGAGGAAAGGCATGGGAGAGAGAGAGAGAGAGAGAGAAAGAGAGAGAGAGAGAGAGGGAGAGAGAGAGGAGGGAGGATGAGGGGGTGGGGTTGAACCCGCACTAGCCAGGAGGGATTCTGACAAGCACAGGAAAAAAGCAGATACGCAAAGCCCTGTTTAAGAGCAGAGCAAGTGAAGAAAAAAGATTTATGCTTTTAATTAATGGCAATTAAACCATGCCTGTTGGGCTGGCCTATGGCAATTGTTCTCAGTAAAAAGGAGGCCGAGCTGGTGACAAGCATTTGAATCCACTAAGTTCTACCAGGGGAGCTGACACTGCAGGCATCAAACCTAAACTAAATCAATAAAAGAATTAAACTTTTATAAATTGCATTTTGACAAGTATCAGATAGCGCTAAGCTTTGATATTATGAATTCCTCCGAGGTGATGCAAACAAGGAGAGGCACACTTAGAGATCCAAACAATCAAAGGGTCTCGTTAGCATGTGCTGTCAGATGCATCAGTGCTATTAATTACTACAAATTAATGTGACTCTCTCCACCTCTGCTGATTGGAATGATAATCAAGCTAGGCTGAGCACAGGGAACATATGCAACCCTGCCAAAAATAATAAGGATAGAAACCAACAGACGCTTGTGTTTACAGGCCCAAAATGCTTGTTGCTTATTTTAACCTGCAGCCACACACACAAACACATGCAAAAACCCGCGCACACACACACACTCCTTGCTAATTTGCTATATGTGTATGTAATGTATTTCTTCATTTGATTTTCCAATAACCTCCTATATCAGGCGAAGACATAAACACGCTTCAAGGTTACTGGTAATTCATTGACTCTTTCCCCATTACATGCATGCACTCACCAGCATATAAATACACACATGCATATTTTTAAGACAAAAAAGGCGGCAGCTGAACTGAGCAATATATGTTCAGACAAAAGTAGGCGTGACATTATGAAGAAGGGGAGCAAAAGGAAAGAAGCAGGAAGCGTTCAAAGCGGGCATGACAGCTCAAATGTCCTGTCACTTGAATCACCGTTCATATCTGCGCATCACGAATCGAGAAATGCATCCAGTATTGCAGTGACATCATGTTAAAGAGCGCCAACAGGCTTTCTAAATGAGACTGAAAGCAGTAATTACGCCCCCTCGCTAAATTGTTTACCATGAGACTGATCTAGCTTGCTGGTACTGCTTACTCATCCAATGTTTCATCTTTAACATCAAGATCTTTTGTGGCACTCAAGCAACACTTATAGCGGGGCACATTCAAGCTGAAACCGCCCTAATTTGCTCAGCGGTTATGTATTATTCATTATTATTCAATGCATTTTCAGAGTGATTTGCAAATTCTATCAGTATACTTAAGTTTACACACATAATACAAAATGTAAGATTTTATGTTTCCCTACAAGACACGATGGCTTTAAGGGAAATACATTTTGCAGAAGTTGGCAATGTAAATTTAATGGCACTGATAAATGGATACTCTGCTTGGGAGTGTACATGTGAACATTTATATATCGCCGAAGAAATTATTTTATATCTTTGAAACAGCTGCTCACAGCAAATGTTCAACATAGTATTTGCAGGGAAATGTAAACAAGACAGGGTAATGAATCTGTAGCAAGAATATCTTCATTCTTTATTGGCAGGTGAGTGTTGTCTGTGCCACAGAGCACCAGCTGGCCTGCCTGTGTTTGCCCTTGTTGACGATACTTTAAAGTGTACATGATCTCATTCCCTTGATAAATTTGTCCCAGACTCCACCTGGCTTTTGCAACCTCTGACCCCACCAGATCTGTGCACCCTTGAGGACCCTAATAGTGACCTAACAGCAACTTGGAGCATGTTATTAGTTATTGTGTGTGCGCGCGCATGTGTGTGTGCGTGCGTGTGTACATGTGTGTCTATGGCTCAAATGGCCAAGCTCTGCAGAACAGGAAAACTGTAACAATTTGACTGGGTAAAAGGACCCTGTCAAGGTCCCAGCGGCAGGAAAGATAACCTCTCCTCTCCACTCTCTAACTGAGTAACTTAGGAGGGATACAGTCTACATTTTCAGACTAATTCCTATGCAGTTCTCACTCTCTGATGTCAAGTTAAAAGACAACGTCGACACTCTTTAGAGTATGCTCAAGTCTTTTGTGCATAATATGCTTAAGATTCCAGTCAGCTGTTGTATTTTTAATTTAGACTTAGCGATAAAGTATTTCACCTTTATGAAGAGATATGTATGCATAAAGCCATTGCAGTAATGCTCTATCATTACCAATTCCCACTGTCATAAAATTATTTTAACAATAATGAAATGTTCTGCGATGCACATTTAAGTTGCTCTGCTGCATGAGGAACCTATAGCGACATGTGTACAATTTGCAATAAAGCACACACTAATGTAATGCATTATGTGTAACCTCCTTCTCTGATTTTAATGCTTAGCATTTATATGCAGTTAGACCTCATTATGATAATTTGATATTTTGACTGAATGGCTAGAGGCAGGATTATAAGAGAAGTCTGTTTTAGAATGTTAATGTCTGTCTTTGAAAGTAATGCATGTATTTATTGATTTTGCAGTCCTAAATCTATCCTTCTTAAGTTGTCATGGTTTAGTGGAGGGGAGGTGGGGCACTCTTTTTTTTTTTTTTCTTTTTTCTTACAAAGTGGTCAGGACCTGAACTGGGGGATGCAAGTGGTTCGTATTCATTAATACTGAATCCCTCCCAATCGTGTGTTACGCCTCATCCTTTTGCCTACACCTTCAATGTCACATTTCACAGATGTAGTATTAGCTATGAGACATAAGCAAAGGGAGGAATGAGAGAGAAAAGGGCGGAGAAAAACCTGGTGGAGGAGAATCTGAGAGACAGATTAATGCCTTGCTGGTACTTCAGTGTATCAGGACAAGGATTACTGCGGTAACAGCTGCGCCCATGAGTCCCCTGACTGAGAAGAATTACAAGTATTATCACCTACATCATTAAAGTAGGGTTCATAGATGTGGAATGGCTTCAATCAATTCATCCCCAGATAACACCAAGCCAGCTGGACCCCCTGCGTGAGAACTTGACTTAATTGGCCAATAAGTGGTAGGGAAGGGTGCATGCTATTTGATCAAATTACGGGGCCCTGGTGAAGGGATTACAATTTTCGGATGAGTGCAGAGGGAGGTTGGGGTGGAGGCAGACTGCAGGTCAGGGCTACCGTTAGCATGGGCCCAAATAAGCCTGTCCATGGCTAAGTGTGAGGCCGGTGAAAAATGGTGGCCCACTTGGCACCAGGGAAGGGAAGAAGAAAGCAGTATCCAGGTCAGCCTTTTGCTTGGGGAAATATACTCATTCATCATCCCCCCTTGGCCTCATTTCTGTCTGGTGATACTTGTAAACTAATAACTTCCTTGTGCTATTTAGTTAGGATCATTATGGTACAAATTCAGTAACTTTTATTTTATTCAGATAGGGATAAACAGTGAGAGTAAAGCATTTGCAGGTGTGGGCTAATGAGAAAGGGCAGAATAAAAGTTAGATATTCAATGAAATAATAAAATGCATAAATAAAAGAGTTACAAAAAACATGCAAGAAGACATAATGAAAATTGTACAGTTTAACTAACCCACAAATTACAAAAAATAAGCTGTAATATTATATTATTGGTTCACAAAAATCTGTATACATCTGTCTTAAAAATCAGTGTTTAGATGTCCCATCATGATGCACCACATACAATACATACAGATTGAATAAAATTCACCATTCCTTATGTTGAACTACTTCAGCTAAACACTGAGTAGTTTGATTCAAATGTATGGCAAAGTGGTGGTGACCATAATGCATACAAAACTAAATCTGGACTAGTATAGCCACAAAATCAGCCAAACATGAGAAATATTTCTCTGAGCGGTTGTCAGCTTCTTAACTAAGAGGAATTTAAATTAGTTAAAATGCCAACGTTTCACTGAAATTACTCCTTTGCAATATTCATGGCTGAAATGGCTTGGCTGAAAGGCATTTTCATTATCATTATTACTAAGCAGAGTACGATTTAGTCATCAGTGCCCAGCTACATTGCACTCTTTTGGAGGTGGGAAGGAATTCACCTCTACAGGACATAAGGGTAAAGAGAATCTAATTAGTACTGGGGGCCTGAAAGGTAATACAATTTCTAAAATGAGTTTGACTGTACACTCTGTTTACAAAATGGGAATTCATGATGCAGTATCAGCTTGCGTAAGTCTATGTGTGTGTGCGCCTGTGTATATATGTGTGTATGTGTGTGACTGAGTGTCTCCTCGACCATTTCTCAAGATAATTCCTTGCTGGAGAGCATGTTTGTCATCGCTGTTAAAGTGTGGTGCACATTAATTCTAGTTTTGCCATAGTGTAATTCTGGCAAAATGAGCAGTCCTCCAGGGGGCCCTGCATGTAGACTAACTACTGGACAGAATTAGACTCTACAGTCCCTGCTATTCATTATGTCATTAATATAAAGGCAATTAAATGAGTTTTTAACCTCCAACCTCTTATCGTTATTAATGAACACTGGATGGAACAAAACCCACCCGAGATGAAGCTGGTAATTATCTTTGCACCAGGCCTTTGAAACAGGTTTTAAAATTAAAGCTTAACAAATGAATTGTTGGGGTTTGTTTCCAGGCAAACCCGGAGGGAGATGATGCGGTTTAATTTAATCACATGATGTTATACCAGGAGGGTTAATTAGATGGATTTTTACTGTCATTGGGCTTGGTAGCAGGCACACTGGCATCCTCAAACACACACAGCATCTTCCCGCCCCTATCAAACTGTCAAGCCGGTCATTAGTATTTCATACACTTTCACAATAAAGAACACTTGTGAGGGGGAAAAAAACATCCTGTGTAATTGGGGTAATAAAAGGGGATGGAGCGCATGCATCTATTTTATCATGGCTTTATTGCAACAGCAATTATGTCAGTGATTGTGAGGCTCAATCAGTGTTATCGACTTCCTAACACTTTGACACTATGAAGCACCACGCGCCTGCTTCCCTGAGTGAGAAGGAAATCCCCCTAACATCTCTGAAACACTGTACTAGGTTCTTCCAGCGCGGCTTCGTTTTGAAATACTGATTATTGTAAAAAGAGGCCTCAGAGAGGTGAAGCACTCCAGTCTGGGAGAGCCACCAAATTTGTTTGTCTAGTAGGAGATGGAAAATGCTTGGTAAAGGAGAAAGAGAGATAAGGCAGGTTTTTCTTCTCTAACCTCGCTGTTCCCCAGACAGTGTGGGTGAAGGTCAGGGGTCACTGTCACTGTGTACCCGGGGTCTGCAAACAGCTCATTAGTGAGTCGGCAGTCTCACCACAGACAGCACTCTTGGGACCGGGGTCGCATTGGTACCTGCTCCACGCCCCGTTTATTTAGAGGTCTCTTTAGGGACTGCTTCATGCTTTTCTCTCTCTGCCTCATGTTTAATTAATAATTAACTTATGTCAACCGCTTGTTTACCCACATGGGGTGACACGAATAAAGAGATGAAAATGCAGCAATGCCATGACAATGACGGTTCACATTTCTTGTTTGGCTTAGTACTCAGCCTTTTGGTCTCAGATGACTTGCTTAGAGACAAAATTTATAACAAATATACTTGAAAATCCATACACATTTATTAGGTATGCAGAACATATGCAGCAAAACAAACAAAATTATGTAAAATATTTTATTCTTAGACCTGAGATACAATTCTTCATCCTTGCGGAAAATATGAGATATGCTCAGTGGACAGTGCCTCTGCTTTATCAGACAATCCCTCTCATATTCACTGTATGGCGTTGAAATTGGAAAAACAAGAAGTGTGATATTTCACAAGTCTTAGGACTGCTAACTAAGCTGTCAAACGGGTAAACTGCGCTCCATCTCGCTGACAACAATCTGCAAATGAGCTACAAGTAATTTACTGTGATTACACTGGCAAGTGGGTAGACTTGTTTTTCAAACAACCTGTCTCTGACAGAGGACGGAGAAACTATGCCTCAAAGTCCTCACCTCACGTCATTTGGCTAATGCATTCATATGAACTGGAGTATTATTAGGCAATCATAACAATTACTGCTGAAATGAGGACTGACAAGGGTCAAAACCTCGAGTCTTTATTACGGTTGTCTTCAGTCACACGCGGCTCTGTTGTGGCGGGCGCCCAGAGACTCACAAAGAGACTTGACAGTGTATAAATCTGTCTGTCTGAAGGTCAACAGAAGTGAAGAGGTTCCCTGACCCCGTGACCCAAAGGTCCAACTTGACAACTCTATCTATAGCCTGTGCCCATGACAAAGGCACCAGTGACAGATAGAAAGAGAAAATAAAAGACTATGCTGCACTTTTGATGGCCTAAATTATATATTTTCTAAGAGGATTACAGCATAGTTATGTCTAACATCTGTTGTATCATATAGGTCTGTGATTTTTAAATTACTTATGTAAATGAGTTGGTCATTTTGCTGGAACAAAATTATCCACTATGTATTTTAAGTGTTTGTTTTGACTTTCTGTCTTCAGTAACCAACAAATGCTAGAACAATATCTAATTCACACAGCTATACATGGTCCATTTCTATAATTGACGTAGCTATATTTATCAGGAAATTAGGAGTAAGTTTATTCTAAAAGTGAAAATGATAGCGCTACGAAACAACCAAAGAATGAAAAATACATGAAAATACTTTAATGAACTGAATCACAACAAGCTATCTGGCATTTCCGTTTAAAGAAATCACAGGTGAGCTGTAACTGACTTCAAAAGCTGCGTGTGACTAACTGGAGGCCGAGTCTTGGTCCACTGGTCAAGATCATCCTGATCATGTAGGGTCATGTTTTAGAACTGCTGTTAATTAATTGGAGCCACGCTTAAGCAGAAAGGGTCCTCTGATGTATCTGTGTTTTATTTTGCCAGCATACGATCCTGGCTGAGGCCCCTGCGGCTCTGATGGCTTTAATTGACTGTCTCCCTGTGATTAATGGTCACATGTTAAACATGCACATCTCGGACATTCTTACACAGATGTGGAAGGCAATTTGAGCAGAGCGGCCATCTCTGGAGAAGCACTTATCTCTGACTGTGAGCTCAGCATTTGGGATGGGATGGAAGAGGGAAGCTGGGGAGGCACTGCTCTGGTCTGCAGGCCCCAGAGCCGACCTAGACGCCATCGCAGTGACATTGAGGATATTTAAAGAAATGGCCTCCCCCCACTGGGCCTCGCAGACAATGGGCTGCGGTAGCAAAGAAATTCATGGTTGGGTTATGACTGAATGTTTCAAAACAGAAACTGGTCTTCATATTATCTTTATATTAATCCCTCAAACAGTTAAAAAGAAATAGGAAGTGGGAGTAATAGAAAGCTCATCTCTTCTCCCTGGATTTTGACTGCACTTGAATTTTTTTTTTTTTTTTTTTTTTTGCACTTTTTTAAAATGCTGTTAATGGTATTGTCTCTTATAATGGTGTTTTTCTTGGTTTATTTTAACTGCCCTCTACTTAATTATTGCGAACTCTTAATGCTATGTCGCTGTCTAGTGTTTGCTGTGTATGCGTGAACTCTTTTTTGTCTTGGAAAGCAGTTTGGTCAACTCGTGTTGTCTTTAAATATGCTATAGAAATAAATCTGACTTCATTTGACTTGACTACTATACTAATCAAATCGTGACAAGATGACAGGAAAAACCACCCACAAAAAATATTTATGAATCAATTAAAATAAAAAAAATAAAAAAAAATAATTCGACCAACTGCATCAAATCACAATCTTCCATCTATTTACATTCTATGTGCATGGAAATCCTTAAAGTCACCGATGTTTCATGATCACAGTGCTGTGATATCACTTCCTGCGTCCGTTGGGTCAGCATTTCAAGCCTAGGCACTGATCTACAGCAGGCTTTGAGGAACTAAGAGATTCACCACAGTGACAGTGTTTACACAGTGGGGTCTACATAGCAGCGCTCTGCATGCAAGCACAGGCCAGCATCAATCAACCCACCACCAGGCAGCCACCAGCCATCAGGACCAACCACTGTTCAGACTGATTATCGGGGTTGCCTTTACATCATTAGCCCAGCCCCCTGCCCCTTTACCCCACCCTCCGATGACCAACGCCGCTTGGCAGACCACTGCTGAAATGTCTTGGCCAACACAACCTAGGACCCACCATTACCAGAAGCCACACAAACACCAAACATTTGACCCTGCGAGCCCGGGGCATTTGTGACAATGTGCGGGGAGGAAAAATGGAACTAAAGACAAAGCCCCTGAATCAGAAAGGTCAGTATTGGAGCATGTGATTGAGCTAATTGAAATCAACATCCATGATTGGACACACAGGCCGGGGCACTTGAAACCATGTCTCATGCCAACATTAGTCACTGTACTACGCTGCCCTGCCGGCAGTGAGAGCAGCCTGCTGAGGAGTGGCAGGGGTCGCATGCCTGTCATGAGATTATAAAGTCAGGGATCACAGGAGCGGTCCTCCAACATCGCTGGTGCTCTGTGCGCCTGCATCAGTGCTCCTTCACAAGGACATTGAAGATCTGGATTAGAGGGAGCTCTTAGCCTCCACCCCAAGCCTGGATTGGACTGGGTCTCGAGCACTCTCACCTCCCAGCAGGCTGCCCATGGGCCAGTGTTAGCGGTGCCTGCTCCACAGAGCCATGCCAGCCCCCACACTCCCCCAGTGCTCTGGCTCCACTCTACCTCAGGGCTGCACACATTAATGCTACACTAATTAGCAAAGGAGCTGACCAACCAATTATGCACAGTTCAGTCAAGATTCAGAGGTTAAAGGTTACTCTAATGCTGCATCACACACTTCAAAATGATCTAAATGAGCAGACCGTGGGGGTCACATGCTGTTTCTCAAACCTGCAGTCCAGACAAGCACACAATAGCACCCAAACACCAACAGGGTGCATTTTCACCACGCTAATTCAAGCACCTTCTTAACATTACACTGTACAGCAGTTACATAAGCAGCATGACAGACAACATATAAGCTCTGTAGGTAGATCAAAACCAGTTACAATCCACCACCGTATTGAGCACACTGATTTAACAATCAGTGTCTTGAACAGTAGCTTATGTGGGCTGGAATGGAGTGAATGACTGAATACAGATTTTATGTTATAGAAATTATACAGCAAAAGCCCAGGGGCCAGTAGCAGCCTGCTGATAGGAGATACTCTTTATTTTAAATATTAAGGCTTACTGTGATTATCGCTTGGTGCATTCATTTGGTTATTATCTATCAATAACATTTTGCATTCACCCCATATTTTATTAACAATAAATGAACCAAGAATCTAAATAAGACTATTAGTAAAATGTAATTAATATACTCACTTTTTCTAGTTGAAAGTTTGGAGGGAAACTGGTTCCATTAGGTGCCAATTTGAATAGATTTCTAAAAAGAATAAAAGAAAAGTGGTTGGAAAGTGTTTTAATGTATCCGGGTTTTCAATGAAACCCAAAAAAATCATAAAAATGCCTTAATTTAAGAAAAAAAACTAAGATGACCCATTTCTGCCATATGGTTTTGTCAGAGATTGTCACACGCCAACATTGTGCATGCCCAACCACAACAGGGAAACTGCATTGACAAATGTAAACAGAAAACTGACTGATTCCAGTCACCATATGTTTATATGAAATATAGATCCACACAGCCAGACAGGTTTAAATGGGAAAAATATTTTTTGCACGGTATACGCAGGTCCACAGCCATATATTCCCATTGAAAGCATAGATCACAGCTAAGCAAAATATAGAGAGATACTAATTATCCTGAAAATGATTGTATATATTTTTTCTGTTTCTACTGTCAATAAAATAAAATAAAATTTTGTACCTTCGTAAAGTTGACAGCATAAACAAAGACTCCAGCAGTCAAACATACTCAGTGTACTCAAATGTACTCATAAGTATATCTAAATATGCTATGGAAGTGAAAACTTTAAGGGGCATTTTGTTGTTGTTGTTGTTTGTTTTTTGTATTTTTTTTAAAGGTCTACATATTGTGATCAGAGTTATCAGTGAATGAATGTCATAATAAATAAATGCGAGTGATGATGGTGAAATATGTTGGTGTACTTCAATTGTGATCCTCTCACTGAAATACCTATCGGCTATAGTGAGATATGCATGTTATGTACTTATTAGCAATCTACATTACCAAGCTAGCTAGACAGCTAGCAAGAAAAATGAGTTAAACATTTGCTGGTGAAGTGAGATGGTCCACTTTCAAAATACAAATATATACAAAAGATAGATGTAGTCCAGTGCTGTGATCATTCAGTTTTCTACACCATGAGATTTCATGTGCACCTTAAAGCCAGCTTTGAACAAGACAAAAAGCAATGCTGGTCCAACAGCTAACAGGACACAGGCTGTATTAGGTTATTGGTTGTACTTGATTTATTAAAATGACCAAAAATCCCTTTTAACCTTTATGTTAACAAGAAAGCAGAAAAGAAGAGGAAGTGTAAAATAAAATTGAATGTAAAATGAGGTTCAATTCGAATCAATCTAGGTTAACAAATTAATCTATAATCTCCTTGCACTGATTTGCGCCATAAAGGTCTGCATTTCCGCTTCTCTACAACAATATTTTATCAACTCGGTCAAAGCACTTTCCACGACAAATACACTTTAAGTACTGTAACCATGCTGTTAAAAATGTGCTTGTTACAGGGTGCTCTGATCAAACTTTGCGCCTGGCACTTGTAACCAGGGGAAAGCTGGTCTCAGTATTTCATAACAATTTATGAATTGTACCCACAGCCCAATTAGCAGGGATGTTTAAAAGACCAGACTTGTGACCAGAAGGTTGGGATCCCAGCTGGGACACTACTGTGTATCTAAGGTACTTAACCCGAATTGCCTCAGTAAATATCCAGCTGTATTAACAGATATAGGACATACAATGGAAACACACTCCCGTTACTCTTCATATGGGATTTGATGGGCAACATGAGCATGCTGTCAATTTTGTAGCTTTCTGCAAATAACTTCAATAACTTTGCACAAATGAAAAGTTTGCTGCCATAAAACTAGCAACAGCAGACGGCTATGTATTATTCCAGAGGCGACCATTACTGCGCCTTTGTCCTAACAGGATCCACAGTTCACTCTATTGGACCGCAGTCATTTGTATTCGGTTCACACTGCACTGATCATCTGCCACCATCTGCATAGTTTTACTGCCTGTGATCATGGTGCTGTTCTGAGGGGCTGTCATTATGCTTTACAGCATTGTTAAAGCCTGTCTCTGTGCGGCTTCAGAAGAAATGGCTCATTCAAACATGGCTCTCCCCTCTGCTTCCTCTGTGTATGTCTGGATGAAAAGTTACAAAATACATCTCTTATGCGCATAAATGCCTAAGGACAAATCTGACCAGCACTTTGCAAAGTGATATACAGAGTCACTGAGGCAAGACGGAATGTAAAAGGTCGAAAATTTTCAGAGCCACTTTTTATTCTTTGTTACCAGGTACAAAGATAGAAAAGACAGACACATATATAAGATGTGCTCTCATGGTTACAAATAGTCACATATAGTGGGTCTATGGGTACAGTAACATATTTATAATATAACAAGCCTTGGGATATTGTGTTTAATGCAATATTACCAATTCATTGTAGATAAATCATGTCTTTTAGTATGCAGTGAAAAGAAAATATAGAAGTTCTTTGAGTAATGACTTTCCAATGATTTAATGCTGAAGTCTACTTCCTTTTGAGAGTCCCAGGTGACAGTGCTTTGCATACTGTTGTGAATAACATCCGTTTATGTGATGGGGAGAACCTAGCATTGCCCCGTTGGCAATGTAAAGCAGTCCTTTAGTGCGAATCACATAGCTTGCGGTTATCACTTCATATTCTTAAAGTCAGAGTGGAATCAAAGCACCGAAAATGTAATTATTCAAACGACAGTCAACAATTTTGTTAAAGTGGGTGTTCATCAAACTAGAAATTTCAAACTCAACCCATCTGCAGCAATGTTTTTGATAGTTTGAGTCACAACCCAGACAGCTGCTTGGAATATCCAAAAATTAGCAAAAAAGTTATTATCTAACATTACTAGGGCTGTCAATCGATCAAAACCTTTAATCAAATTAATTACATGGTATGCTGATTAACGGATCTAATTAATTGCAATTAATCTCATATATCAATATTTGCTTGAAAAGCCCCCAAATGAAGATATTTCAACTCAAAAACATTACATTATTGTGGCACAATAATAATCACAAGCTTATCACTTAAGCATCAATGTAGTCATGACAGTTATTTAAAAACTATTTAACATACTGTTTACATGCATGTGCAACTAACACACTGACCGGTTGGAACTGTGCAATGCATGCGGTCTGAATCCCACAGTGAATGACAGTATGGCAAAATGCAACGGTTGGGTTATTTGGAAATATGGGTAGTGTTAGTCAACAAGCTGCAACTTACAGTAAGCATTAACATAAACATTTCACGATTTTAGATTCATTTGCATTATTTTTTAACACATTCTTATTTTTAGAATGAATTCATTGAAATTAAAGCATCTCTTTAATTTAATATTTGACAGCTCTAAACATTATTAGTACTTTTATGCCAATAGCTGGCTTCCAAAGTCCCTAAAATGTAAGAAAAGCAGGATAAAATACCCCTTTCTTATTCCAATTTTTTCCAATCAATCTACACAATGCTGTGTGAGAAGAAAAACACATTTTAACATTTGGGTCCAGTAAGAAACAGACTGTAGTCAATCTGTAGTTTTGCATTATGAGATACTGCCAGTTACAAATTTAAAAGAGTCTCCTTCTTTTGTCTTTTTAAAACTTTCAAGTACAACAAAAGTGTACTGCATTTATAGTTTTGATGTAATAATCTATCAGACTGAACAAACTACCCAAACAACATACCCAAGCCACTGAGGTATGCTAAACTCGGGCACCACAATATACCCACCTCATCTTCAGTAGTGTGTTTACCTGCTGAGCTACCCCTACACCACTGTCTGTGAATGTCTACTGTTTGAAATATATTTGTCTGTGCTCACTCATTTGACTGAATCAGGTGTGTTAGGTGATTAAAATGAGATAGTTCTACAATTTGCTGTCTCTAGATCTTTCTACAACTCCTGTATGGGACTTTTGGCTTCACTCTTATAATGCTTCACTCCCTAAAGGGCAATCCAGTAGATCCTCATGGTGTCTTTGACTTGATAAAGTTGATGAACTTGATGGTAACTCCATCTGTTTGATTCAGGCAATACAGCGAGTCTGATTTTTTTTTGTTTTGTTTTTTTTAGGGAACTGTGCCACAGGACTAGGGAAGCACGGAAGCACAAAAATCACAGTGGCCGCTGCTGGCCAATGTTGCCCAAAAGTTAAGCCATGGTCAACTTTCTCATTTGGTGACAAACTGGCGAACTGTCATCACATCCGCTGAGACGATTACCCATCCAAACAGGCTTGGAGGAGACCCTAAAAGAACATATGGTGCGGCAAAAATAGGCAAGGAGGGAAAAAGTTTGAGTGGAAACTTCGGACGCTGAAGTCTGAAGTGTAAAAACACTATAAAGGGTTATATTGTGCACTATTATTTGTTTTTG
>OMKZ01033726.1:0-16988 GCA_900302535.1 Neoniphon sammara | reverse complement strand
AGACAGTCGGGATCACACACTAAGATGCCTGCCCTACATAGTGCCTTTTCTTCCACCAAATACTTCACAAGATGTCACTGACATTATTTAAAGTGATTACATTTAGCAGAAGTGAATGTCATGGAACAACACAATTACTCTCATGGCAAATTTAGCCCTTTTGACAATCTCCCCTACAGGTTACCCCCACCCCACCCATCACTGCGCACATACACGCCCACCACCTTTGGATGCTTTTTTACACACAGCAACGCACAAAATGTCCTGTCATCCATACCATGAAGACCGTGCATCTGAAAACAAAGAAATGCTGGCTTATGGTTCAAACCATCAGGAAACATTTGTTGTCAGGCAGGTTAATTTCAGTGAACGCTAAACCGGCTCTACCACTGCATGTTTACAGCATATCATCACTTTCAGCATCATAATAATGCTAATACAAAGCCACAGCTCAGCAAAATTAAATTTATAGCCCTATTTTTAAATATTACTTTGTGCCTCATTGCATAATCTTAATTTAAAAACAATGTTTCCTGCCAGACTGTTTATAGAAATGCCTTACAGCCTCCTTTAACAACATTATAAACTAGACACAATTATTGCATGATTGGAGTAAAAATTATATACTATCCCCAGTTCAGACTAATCTACTAAAATATATTTACTAAAATCCTTTTTTTTTTTACTTAATGTCAGCGATCATGAAGCAAGTAATTACATTCCTGGAGCACTAATAAGAAAATCTGTTTGGTGCACAAAATGAAAATACTAATTTTCAATGTAGAAAATCTGTCTGAGGCATGGGCACATATACGCATGCACGCACACACACACACACACATGCACGCACACACACAAATAATTGAGATTTTTCACACAAGGACATGCAGAGCCTGAAGCCAGTGCTTAATTGCACGAGCTATCATTACACGGAAAATCAACAATTTTAAAAATACACCGAACACCTTTCATCTTCACCCTCCTCTAATCGCACCAGTAAGAGCCGTCTGGAAGGGAGCTTGATGTAGTCAAACTATCTAAACAGCGCCAGCGGGTGCCTCACAATCAGCACCACTGATGCAGATACTTTTGGACACGGCAGAGTGCTGCAATGCTGCCTCACACTGCTGCCATCCTCTCACCATCTCGTCTCCAATGGGGAATCAGATGTGACCCATGTGCCATGTTTGCCTGTTTTGCCCATGGTGAACAACAGACAAATGAACCAGAATCTGAGACACCAACACAAATCCCTACCATTCCCCACTGCGCTAGTCTCTGCGCGTTGCTGAAAAGTCATTTGAAGATTGGTGTTGAAACCAAACTGTTACTCGTCTCTGTCTTTGTGTAGCAGCAAGGATGCACTTGTCTCCTCCTTCCCAACTGAAGTGCTGGCCTCAGCCCTTAGGGAAATGATATAATGAGGATCTCTATGCCTACATTCTGTCTCATTTCAATTGTAAACGCTGCACACACCCTGCTCTTTGGACCAGTGATGGTTGCATTATGGGCCGTGCTCGGAATATGACAGTCCATCATGTCCACACTATGTGCCACTTCACGTTTCACTGCTGTCTCGCTCTGTCTGTTTTACATGGGATCGCTGTACACTTTTGTTTTATTTGGCTTATGCTGCTTTGAGAGAGTTTGTATTTGTTTTTTTTAATCACTGATCCCTGCTTTATTACATAGTTTTCCTCAGATTTGTCTTTAACACAAAATTGTGTGTGCTGTGAAACGGCCAAAATGCTGGCATATATGTGGTAAATACAATGCTCATAATTTACAAAAGTCTCATACTATTAATGAAAATTAAAATAAGCCAAGTTACTTGTACCTAAAGCAGTGGCCCGCTAGTAACCAATTTAGAACAACAACAGCTTTGGACAAGAGTTCGGCCAAATGCATTCTACAGCAATTATCAAAAACAGGGTTAGCGAATGAATGACATGGCAGGTTAAGGGTCAAGTCACATTTGAGGCAACTAACAGTGGCAAACTCCCAATTTACACACACTAGTCCAACCTCTTAGCCTTAATATTGACAAATGCATAACAGCAGTGTCAAGTGCTCAAGGGTGATCTACTTTTTTCCTGATGTGGGGCTCCCCTGAGTATGGTGCAGAAACATATTCTCTTCAAACAATCCCAATGACAGCCAAATAGCCTGCTTGTCGCTTGTAAAAAACCTTCTAATGATGCGTGTCGAGGGAGCGCCCTGCCTTCTTGTAGCAGACGACTCCCCTGTGTACGAGGAAAGCAGAGGGAAAAATAATCATGTTTCCCAAATCATTCTTCCTCAAGAAACCCAACGACACCGAAGCATCCAAACAAACCTCTCCTTCTCTCAGGATTTCTTGCACTTCTTTCTTCCTGCTTTTCTGATCTGCAAAGTCAACATTCATTACAATAACCATTAAATTTCCATTTTCTAACAGTTCCTCCACCTATGCGTTGACTTGAATATCTATTGCTAAAAAATTGGACATGATAGGTACATGAGCGGAAGCAGAGAGGTCTTCCTCCTGCTATTGCATCAATGTAACACAGAAGCAACTATTCCCTTGCATACATTTTGGATTCCCCCATCACTTAAGCGTTTGATATTATAATTAGAAAAAAAAAATGATAGGAAGTTGTATGTTTGGTGTCTGGGGCTTAATGTTTTCTCCATGAAATTTTGGGGGAAGAACTCAAAATTGCACCCATGCTAATGTGATGTCTTGTTAAAAGATTCCCCTCACCAGTAAATTGTATCATTTAAATCAAGTTCAAAATTCAAACAACTAATCATGGACATGAGTATTACCACCACATTATTAAATAAGTTCATTTGCTTTATTTATTCAGGGAACATTATTTCATGATCTAATTTTCATGAAATGTAACTGCTGCTATATCTACATTCCATTTTGTTATGCACCCAAACTAACCCCAATTAAGATAACAGGTATGTACTGAGATGGCTAAGCAGCCAAGAATTTTATAAAACAATAATTTACCAAGCAATGGACCAGTTAATAAGCTCACAGAGAAGCAACAGAACAGTATCTTGATCTTGGGGGACCGGGATAGTTCATTGTCAGATCACAGAGCCTCCATTAAAAACATATCTTTTTCATGTTCACTGAACAGATGACAGGACAGCCAATGAGAGCAGGAGGCTTCGTGTCTTAATGCCAAGAAAGTGGGAGTGCTAACGGGCCCTGATTAGCTCCGTTTATCTCTAATTAATTACCTTTACCTAATTAGATGCTCTGTTTCGGCTAGACATGGAGTCAAGTAGACTAGATTATTAGTGTGCTCATCGGGCCTTTATAAAGGGCTGAAATTAATGTTACGTGCAAAAGAATCCGCCGCTTTAATTGCACAGGTGTTGCCTTATGGCAACACTTCATCATCCACCGGCTCCCCAAGATTATTAGCAGGGTTTCATACAAAGGGACTATTCTGTGAACTGCACCGTGGCAACAGCTCATTAGTTAGGCTTGTTATTGTATTATTTATTACATTTGGCCTTCCCCCATTGCCCATATTGATTCATAGACCCTATTTTTTTTACCTCCTCTTCTCCTTGGCTGTCTGTTATTTCATAGCCAGTTAGTGAGTCTAATCTCGAAGCCTGTTTTCCACAGAACACCACGAGCCATAACGAAGGAAAACGTGGAAAAGTGGGTTTTCACTCTTGTATCTCTTTTATGAAGCAAGAAAGCACCAATTTTCAAATAGCCTCCCTTGATGCTATCAGATAAACATATGGCAAGATTCATTTATCACTACTTACTAAAGTGAATGTTGACAAATTACTCTTAAGCCCCAACGTGTGTTTTGTTGAGTATATTATGCATATACATATGGAGAAGGGGTGGAAAAAAAATGGTCTTCACATACTTCTTTCATCTTTATGACTCAAAATATGAGTATATTTTACATACATTGCAACATAAACATAACTTTAACTGCTGCAAAAAGTGTTTACAAATCAACTAAACAGCCACACTGTCAGCCACTGAATCAAAAACTCAATCAGTCAATCAGCTGAGGATGAGAAAATGCCCCCTAACATCTTTTGGCTTTTGGTGGGTTGCATTTGGATTACTGACTGAGCCTTGCAGGTAATTATTTTCAATCCAATTCATACATATTATATGAATACAGAAAAAATAAAGGCATCTAAGAACATCAAGCCCCTTAGCAAGCACTCTACCATTTGACCTACTACACTAACAGCCTGTTTATCTAAAGCCCTGTCCCTCAGAGTGGAGGTTGTTCCGAATGATGAAATGTTCAGAACAATTAAACATATTGAAACCTTATCTAAATGTGAGCCTGCATGCTCATGTATTCTGAAAAGATGCATTGTTTTGGGGAGAAAAGACCCTGGCCAGTGCGCTGCAAAAGCTGCTAATGCATCATACAGAATGATATCTGAACTTTAATGATAGCAACCGTCTGAAAAATATATGTCAAGGTGCGCTGGTAGTTTAAAGATGTTTAAACTTACAAAACATCCCCACAAAAAGCTGGAAATGGTTCTGTCTGTAATATGGAGGTGGGGTATAGGTAACAGTAAAGGTAAAAATACCGTGCATGATACATAAGACCAGCCACACAGAAAAATGCCCGTGATTGGCAGTGGCAGTGGCTGAGGGTAAAACAGCTACAGCCCTTTTAGATTTGATCGCCATGGTTTCTCTACTCATCACCCTCCGTCTCCACTGTTTTTTCTTTTTTCTTATCCAATCTCTCATCTTATTGTTGCGGGGGAAAAGCGAGGCTGACAGCTTGAGGAAGTTTGATGTCCTGGAACTTATAGCCCGGCAAAGAGGCAGATAATGCGGTGAAGAGAAGTGAGGGATGGAAGGAAAGAGAAAGGGAGGGCGAGGGAGAGAGAGAGAGAGAGCCTGAGGGAAGCAGTCTACTGGACATGCATATGGTCCCTTCCTGGTTAACTACTCCACCTCTTCCTCCTCACCACTTATGGCCCCTTGCAACGCTGTCTTATGGCACCTTTGCCAATAAGGATGGGCAAGACAGCTGTAACCAAGCATGCTCAAGGCCACTGACCTGGAAACGTGGCTCAACCTAACAAACCCACTCACTAGCCCCTACTGGAACTATATGGCCGGGAGATTGTGAACCCCCCTCCCACCTCATATCGCATTGCCTTTAACACTCAGCTTACTGTCAGTGTTATTATTGTCCTACAATACATGTGGAAAAGCTCAATCTAAATATGTATACAAGAATGACACGGCAGATTACAGTGTCAGTGTCCTCCAACACACTCTGTCATGTAAGCATCAAGGATTTGAGCGTTGAGCTGTTCTGAATGCTTTAAAGGTTTATTTAATCAAAAGTCTGAGGGTTTCCTTTAGACTGCTCTACTATAATTGCCTTTAGTTAGCTGTGATGGATATATTAAGGTATCGGTGAAGATAAAGTTTTGACTGCATCCCGGCACCATCTTTACTTTTTTTTTTTCTTCATCGCACGTCTGTAAGATATCACACAATGTGACAATTCCTTAACAAGGCCCACTTCAAATTTATTCAACAACAGCCCATCACTTCAGAGCTATGAAATTTCTCTCAGAGAGATGGGCACGCCATGTTTGTTCAATGGATCGGAATGAGTGAAATTAACAAAAATGATGTGACACGATCTGTCATCAGCCATTACAAATCAATGGGCTCTTCACCCGCTCGGCATATTCCCAATGGTTTTATTTTCTTAAAAGTACAGCAGGTATTTTAATGTGTGATGAAAGGCTCATTTCATACCGAGCATGAAATATGAGGGACATGTGACGACTGGAATGTGACCTCCTGTCTCAGAAGCCGCTCGGAAAGATAAGAAAAGAAATCAAGCGTGATTTTGAGATGTGAGGATGGGCTTTAAACTGAAGTATCTAACTTGTGTCACGTTTAGAAACAATTAGAGTCCATTGATGTTTGATGATGGGATGGGGACCGCTCATTTTAGACGTTTAGCGTTTCAAGTACACTGACATCTCCGACTGAAGAGAAAAGGCTGTATTCTATTGATACTGTCTAATGATAGACATTGCTTAAACTTGTCTTACACCCGTGTCGTAATAAACTTACTTCAGCATTAAACGGCTTACAGTGACCTAAATTTGTTCTATAGTGTCACTTGATGTTGTTCTTTCAT
This sequence comes from Neoniphon sammara, assembly GCA_900302535.1. Classification (NCBI taxonomy): domain Eukaryota; kingdom Metazoa; phylum Chordata; class Actinopteri; order Holocentriformes; family Holocentridae; genus Neoniphon; species Neoniphon sammara. Next base: position 10,815 of record OMKZ01033726.1, on the reverse strand, counting down.
GATATTATGACACATATACGTATGACAACGTGGCACTGATTTGCAATTGGTGGCGGTAGTATTCATGATCGCTTTATTTTTGTGCCACAACTTCTATGAAAAGTTGGATGAGGGCCCTCTGCCAGACAAAGGTCACTCTGCCAAGAGCACAGAGAACATTCTGCTGCTTCCCACCCCATTTCTTTAGAAGTGTGGGTGAAGTGTGGGTGGAGCATAGGGGTGTCTCTCACACTCTCTCTCCCTGACACACTCCCGCCGCACTGCTGTCCTCAGCATCTCCGTGGGGCGGTGACTAATTGCCCCCGTAAATCACTGTGCAGGCCGCGCGATCCTCCGTTTATTTTTCCTGACAGTAATTTAGTGCTTGCTCTTTTACACACTTGTCATCGCGTGTTTTTCCTCACATTAGAGGCTGGTGGAAAAAGGACGGTAATTAACGGTGCGACGCGCACTCGCCATGGCTCTTTCATCATAGTGTGATAATTGTGCTCCTTGTCTGTCACAGTAACCTCTCAGTTTCCCCTGGAACTTCCTCGCTGCTATTTGTCAACCCTGAGAAGTAGGAAGATTCAGGGGCCTGGCTGCAATTCGGCTCGCCTTGCCGCTGGTTTTCCTATTTGTATCGAGACTGGGTCATTTATATCTCACACAAAACTTGTCAAAAATATTAGCCTTATCCTGCACAAGAAGATAAAAGATACATGGTAAACACACCTGAGTGCTTGATAGCTGAGGAGCTTCGCACCCCCTTCCCTTTTTATTCCCTTATTCTTTTTTATTCCTGAAAAGGAGGGGAGGTCGCAAAGGAGTTGGCAGGGACAGCCTAATAAACAGTCCCTCCATTCATAGTGCTGAGATGCAAAAGCTAGGACAGTAGGGATGCGCAGAACAGCTGAGACCATAGAAAATCCATTCAATGAACTAATCTATTTACAGGAAAGCCCAGTTCGCTCATCTCTTTACAATTTACAGTGGAATAATACAGTGTATATGCTGTAGAGGATGTCATATTCTATTTTTATCAGCTGTGGGCAGGTGATTCACTGTCTACCTTGTTATCCTCTGCTGTTCCATGCTGGGGATGCACAGTATCCATCACCCATAACCTGCACCCCAGAGGTTAAGTCATCAATAACTTTGCTGCTGAAAATATTGCAGAGGACTTGAGGTTTGCGTAAGGTCCTTTGACTGGCTGTCCACGTCGCTCTCTGTGTCCCCCTGCTCCTGTGCACCCCCTCTCCAAGTTATCCTGGATTTTTAATATCTTTATTCTCCTGTCACAGACAGGGGCTAATGGGATGTGTGGTCAAGATTTCAGGATCCATCACTGGCTTGCTGAAGAATTAGCATGGGCCCCATGCATCACCTGCCAGAGCTGTCAGGCCTGCCGTCTACCGCGCTTCATTATAGCACTGGCACTGTGCTGCCTGTCTCCCCTCTGCGCTTGCTTCTCCCCAGCCAGAAACCATGGCTGAAAAAAGGCCCTACCACGCCCCTCAATGTCAGCCCTGGTCACCAGCCACTAAATTAGGATACACTGTCGCGCTTTTTAGAAATTAGGGAGTGTAGCGGACATACCTTCTGTCTGCCGAGAATGCTCTCAGAGACAATCGGTTCTCCCTCCCTCCTCTTATCCTTTCACTCCTCCTTTTCTCAGCGACATAGCTTTAAGTGAGTGTGTGTGTGTGTGTGTGTATGTGTGTGTGTTTTTTTTATCAGGAGTAAAAGTCTTTAAATACTATTAGGGTAATTAAGCAGCATTTGGCCCCTGTCGTGCTAGAGGAACTATTTGATTACTCATGTCCCTCTGGTTGTGAGTAGGGGGTACTGCTCCCATTTTTGGTGGCTAACCCCCATGTGCCTCATTCAGAGCCTGGACCCAGAAACCCCCTCGAGAGCCATTCTTTATGTCTCCTCTGCAGCGCAGATTAGACCAGCAGTGCTAAGAAGGTCACAGTGAAAATGAAGAGAGCAAAGCAGGACTACAGCTGGGGACCCTGACCCGGTCCTTTCCCTCTCCCTCTTATTAGCAAATCAAAGCTGCCTCCAGAAAGATTCACACTCCTCACCTGATTTTGTCCTTTTCCGCTAATCACATAGCCACTTTGCCTTGACTGACAGTTTTCTTTATAATTGGCCCATGATCTGGCAAGGATCTAATAACCAGAAAATCCCCTCTGAGGGTCTGCCGGGCTTGGGCGACCTGTCTACACACACTCCCTCCACCAGCCCCACCATCCCCCTAACACCATCTGCAAGGGCCGTTGCCATGCCACACTGTTTGTGCACGGCAGAGGCAAGCTAATCTTAACGTTCAATAATGGTGTGAATATTCAATGAGCAGCCTAGGCAGAGGATCCACAGTAGCAGACTCTAATTACTGTTCATTTGCCAGAGTATCAAAGCCTAATTACTGTTCATTTTAATGCTCCAGAGGAAAGGGAGGAGAGTCAAGGCAGGGTTAGAGGAAGACGCCCTCGAGAGATCAGTCAGTCAGTCTTTATCCGTCTCTGTCTCTCTCTCTCTCTGTGCTACAGCAGGTTCATTGTCTATGTGCATTTGTGTGTGTGTGTGCGCGCGCGTGTGCATCCGCATGTAATTGTACGTCTGTGTCTGTGTATTTTATTGTGCAAGCAAACATTCAAAATTTCTTCAAACAAACACGTTAATCAATCTCAGAGACAGCTTAGAGGAGAGAAAAAAGAGAAGACATGAGAGCACAAGAGGAAGGCAAGAGACAGGGTCCATAATCCCGAGTTTATTGTTGCTTTTCTCTTCTTTGTCTTTTTAATGTGTTTTGGGTAAATATCAGACAAGGGAAGGGAGGGGACTGCCGTCATATTTTCCGTGCCTTCACCAGAAGAAAGCTCTTTTTTTTCCCTCTCACCTAATCCTGACAGAAGCCACCACAATCACTATCTGCCACCCATTTGACAGTTTCTGTCACCAATTAGCAGCTAAATCAGCATCACCCCAAACAAGAAAACGAAGCAATTTATATGTCTATTATTTAACGCTTGTCTAAGTGGGTTTTCTTCTCTTTTCCTTCACACACTTACTCCCTCACATTAGAAAACAGAAGGCTGCAATGAATTTGGCTGCTCACTGGTCTTCTCAGATCTTCAGGCTCCCTGCAACAGAGCAGGAGGCCCCTATGGGTGGGGAATAAACCCTGTCTTCCCCTATCAGGAAGTTTGTCTTGTGAATTTTCTACCCCATGCTCCACAAAATTTACAAGGCTTCGACAACCTCTTTAATGAGGCACGCCAAGCTGTTCGCCGGTTTTCCCCATGATAGGATGTTAAATGAAAAGCTGCATGCAACATGCGCAGTTTGTTATCATTCAATCTGCTTGAGACCGCAAACTGGTCATTATCCAGCCATTATTTTCCTTGATTTACAATCGTGGGTGGAGGAGGCGATTGCCGTGGCTTGTTCTCCCCTCGGTGGGACGGATGGGAACCAGCTTGAAAATTTGCATTTACACGATCCGGCTGAGCAGCTTATTAGATCTGGATATTTATTTTCCACTTAAACCGATGTTTGATTACACTTTAATAAAGAACAGGAAAACCACTGAGCTGGCTGAGACTACTGATCCTGCCCATTGGTTTCTTTGGGATTTTTCATAATGAAACAAGACAAAAGATGAGAAAGCTTAGGCGTTTTCTAACAGAGACACAGTTGAAGATGATTTGCAGGACAAGAACATGGGGATACAGGGGGAAGACCTTGTAAGAAATCATCTTGATTCTCTCAACAAGACTTAACTATTCTTGTCAGAGAAAAGGCAATCATGCAGGATGCCAGAGATCCAAAAACAACATTCAGATCAGACAAATATACGACTTCAGGATCCAATGCAGCAATGGGACAGGTTGAGCGTGCTGTTAGTAAGAAAATATAAAACATTCACCGCATAAAACATGTCATGCTTTACATCAGCAGCAATCATCACTGCAATGCTGTCTCTGTGCCGTTACACAGTGAAATCCAAGAGAAACCAAAACTCCACATCTAAACCAAAGGGAGGGCAAATCCAAGTCAACGATTAGACCAGGATTTTAGTCTACCATACATTATTACCAAAACAATAGGTAAACCTTTAAAAACTGTTAAATAGATTGGGTAATCAGCACTTCAATCAAACACAACATACATGGAAATAATAGAGCATCGTATGTTGACATAATTTTTTGAAAATATTTGTGTTCTTGGAAGTATGAGTACTGTCATAGAAATATTGTGGGGAGCAAGATAAACTACGCCTGAATTCAACACAAAAAATAAATATCTTTCCCAACATTGGCTGAGTGTTGCACATGTCTTTATGTCTACAACTTAAAATGTCTGGATAGTTTCTGACTCATCGTGTGATTTTTTACACTGTGGGACTTATAGGAATGACAGGACTTATGGGAATATAAAATAAATGAGTAGCCTATGTCAGTCGAAGCAAAAATGGAAAATACAGAATACAAAATAATTGATTATGGACATTCACTTTAAGCCAAGTGATGTTGCGCTTGACTTAATCAATATTTGCCTCAAAAAACCATTTGTAATCCTGTGACAGTTGATGAATATGCTGCAATCGTCACATGTATCTCCAGTGTACAGCAAAAGGTCATGATCCACGACTGGGAGGAGTGTGTGTGTGTGTGTGTGTGTGTGTGTGTGTGTGTGTGTCTGTGTATGGAGGGGTAAGGGTTATAGGTGAGGTTTGTTTCATGAATATACCAAGTCCTTCAGACATTTTATGTTGCACTTTAGTCACATGCAATATATGCCGTCCACATCAGGGTCAGGCAGCACCAAAAGTAAATGATAATGACAAAAGGTTGATATTTGAGTCTTTCTGAAGCCATAAGTAAACTTGAGCTTGAACTTCACTACAGTGGACTAAATAACCCCCCCTCACCCCGCCCCCTTCCCACACACACAGACACACAATTCCTCTTTCCCAGTTTCTGTAACCAAAAAAGCTGGTCGGTGAAGTATTTCTACTGCTTGTTGTCCACGGAGCAGCACAAGCACAGAGAGAAAATGCAGAGGTGAGCCCTTGGCCTGGAGTGCCCCTCATTTAAGACGATCGACAAAATCAATAAAGTGAAGTATGTTTCCTCGCTCTTTTGGCTCCGTCCCCTCTCCTGAAGCATTCCCTCAAGAAAGCTACTCCAGCTGAGTTCTATTACTGCAGCTCTTCCCCCAAGTGTATACATCCTCAACCACTCTGTCTTCCCCTCAGCAAATGAAACTCCACCAGCACAAACTATATGGTGTTCCCTTAATGGTTAACACTGCAGCGAAAAACAAGTGAAGTCTCAACACAAATACCAGAAGAATGATCTCAAAAGCCCCTCTTTTAGACTGCAACACTGACACCATTACACGGTGTCAACTTGAACTTCGCAAGTTCTTGTTTAATAAACTTCCTAAGAAAAAGTCGAAGAAACGCTTATAGCAACATCTTGCTTGAGGAGAGGAAAAAATGACCAAGGGTTAACAATGAGGACCTGGATTTCAGAAAGTATTTTTTCAGCGATTAGCTACTGATTGCCTACCAATGTAGCCTATAAATGAGCTGTGCTAGCACTTACAGGAATCAAAACCAAACATATCAACTAAAAAAATTAAGTTGAAACCAAGCCAACAATCGTATTCAGCTTGTGAATATGATTCCACTTCTTGATCCATTTGTATACTGAGTTAAATAGTATTTCTACCCATTGCTTTCCCTCGATTTGCAGCTATTCTTCGGCGGCCATTTTGTATCCTTAAACATTTAGCTTAATTAAATTAGAAGTGCAAAATGATACAAGCCAAATCGATCAAAACTCAGAGGCTGTGTTTCATTAGTAAGAGAAAACATCATCAGTACAAAAGCAACATCTTCCCTGTGTATGCGGGTGCTTTGTGGCATAGTAGACTTAAGTTCATAGCATGTACTAATGGTCCCGTGACTTTGTGTCGTACTCAGAAGATTTGTTGTGTGTCATTCCCTCTCTCTCCCTGTGCATTTTTTTCTGTACCTCTCTGCTGTAAACCAAAATGCCATAAACTGAAAAGCAGACATGCCATAAAAAATATTCTTTAAAACGAATGATGTTTTAGTACAAAGCTTTCTTCACGCAACCCTGAAAAAAAGCTTTGAGCTGAAACATCAGCAGTTTCAGTGAATGTCACATAAGAGAAAAAGGTGCCGCTTTTTCTCTTTTTTATTCTCAGTATGCCCAATTAGCTAGCACCTTGCTGGGTGTGCACTCTTTCCATTGGTTACTGTATGGTGGGTAAACCTTGGAACTTATAGTCCTTAAATGACACAGATATCCATAGCTTGTGTACAGATAAACACAAAGGTAAAGCAGCAGTAAAATATAAATGACAATAGATGAGTTCTTCGGCGTTGATGGATTTTTTTCTGTCAGTGAAACACAATTGAGTTTTGATTGATTTTTATAACATCATTTCCAACTATATAGCCCCTGAGTAAATATTCTGCATCAATAAATAAGTACTCAAATATGTTAGATGCAGATTTATTCTTCTATTAACCATATAATAGATTATACCTTCATATTATATATACCTGGAAGGTTACTTGATGGCAGATGAAGAAGTATGAGTAGGTGTAAGCCATTGCGGTATCACAAGAATCCCTCCCAAATGATTTCCATTGGCTTGTCCTACAACCTGCAAAACAACAGTGTTTATGTTGTTATTTGATATGTTTGTTCTAGATTTACTCACCTATTCATATTCATCAATGCAAAACAGTTCATTCCTGAAACAGAGATTATTCATAGTTGAAAACAGAGTTAATCACTGAGCATATTCAGTACAATGGCAGGCTGATTGTTTGTGTATTGCTTCTTCAGAAATTAGATCTTGTTGATGGAAATCTGGCTGTCATTCACCAAATGACATCTTGTGAATTTGGCAAGAGAAACATTTTATTGTGTGTACAAAAAAAAAGAAAAAGAAAAAAAACTCAAAGCCGTGCTGACTTCAAAATAGCTCTACTCCGTGTTCTAATAAGTGCATTTTAAGGTGTAAGAGATGAGGGGGGAAACAAAGCTAGAGTCTGCAAGGTCAAATCTTTGGGTTCATAGACCCTGAGGAGGTAAATTGATTGTTGAGTGTTAGGGGAGGGGTAGGAGGTAAGCATTTAACTGCTGACAGACAAACTCTGGCCCTGCAGGGGAGTGCAGGCAGCACATTGCTTGACATCATTTCCACAGGCCTGTGTTCCACAATCCTCTTCTGTTCAATGGGGCAAGACCCTGTGCTTTTGTTACAATTAACCTATTAGGAAAAGCCTTTCATTCACAGGTGATTCCATACTCCCTTGCGTGCCTCTATAACACTATTTTGATCTGAGGGACTATGGCCTACAGACATTTGCCGGATAAATTCTCTTCAAAGATGAAAAATGTTTCATCAAAAATGATAGGTTAGTACTTGTAGCATTCTATCAAAACTTAACCACATGCCGTTGAAATAAACAACATTAACTCCACTTTATATCCCTTTTTCTTCAGAATAAATGAGTTATTTCTGCGGTGTATATGTAGTATATGACCCACAATAAAAACAAATGACTTCTATCCTCAGTGTAAAACATAAAAGTATTTAAAAATTGACCCCTAGGGTCTGCTTTGTCCGTGGCTGGAGGCATTATTATACCCTGGTTGTCACAAAGTACCCCCTCAGGTCATTACTCCCGGGCAGCCACGGACCCCTTGGCAGACAGAAGCAGAGCTCCATTATCTGGGACGCAGAGAGGGGCTGAGTGGAGCAAAGAGGAGAGGGGGGAACGCACTGGCCCTGGATCTGAGGGAAGGGAGATGTAGTGGGAGATGGCACTGTTCTGATGTGACGTTTTCTGGGGCCTCGCCCAGGCCTGGAAGCCACCCATTTGGGACAGGTTCTAGTGGTAGCTGGCATGTGCTGGCAGAGAAATACTTAACCCAATCAATGACATAATTGCATATTTTTTCATCTGTTTTTCATTTGATGCATATATTCTCTTTAGTTAAATTATACCCATCTCTCCAGTTCCAGCCCATTGGAGTGCAGATGAGAGTGGTATGTTTATTTGTATTTTAAATCAAAGCGAAGGCCCATTGAAAAAGATGTACGCATTACCATTCTGTGACCAAACAAAGGAATGAAGTAGACCTGTGTCAAGCGGCCCAGGTATCATAAAACTCAGAGAAAAAAGGTATACCAAGCCAATATATATTAACACTTTTAAATCAATAATAGTAAAACTCAAAAATCAAGAAGAGCACATTTCTACATACAGCATGTATTCATATCTGCCCACAAACTGTAAGGCTGAGTGCTGCCTGTTTTGTTTCACCTATCAAGAGTGAACAGTTATCCATACCTCAGCATTTATGTGAGCAATTGCTTTCAGTTATGGATGTGTCAAAACACAATTTCATAATGTAAGTATGCTCGATGGTGTAGAGCACGTTACAATGAGCAATTTTAAAATGTAACTCAGTGCTTTATTCCACTACTTACAGGTTGACATGCTGCTAGCCAATAACCAGGCATGCTTCACAGACCAAAACAGAAAGGTGATAAGGTCAGGATGTTTCAAAAACAAAGTTGTTTTCCTTCTTACATAGATAATAATCGTAACGTGTGCTTCTGAAAATATTCTCTTTGATAACTGGTACATGCACAAATTCATATTATTGTTATGAGCTTCAAAGCCAAAAAATGCTAAAGACATATTTTCATGATTGCCAAAAATGCAACATTTCACGTTATAAGCTGTTAAGGAAAGCTTTATTTAAATACACAAATAGGAATTTGTGCAATTTTCAACGCATGAACTCTGACAGACATCATACGGGGAATTTGCAGAATGTTGTTGATTTTCATGCAATTACTCATTCATTATATCTTTGGTTTGAAGACAGCAGAACCATGTACTGTGTTCTCATTGAATCTCTTTTCCCTCTTCCAGGGCATCACAAGTGCATGTCAGACCGTCAATCAAACATGACAGCTATTTACACTCACTGGGTGAGATGAAAGGTTCTGGGCCCATCACTCAGGCCCTGTTCACCTAAGAGAATAGGAGAGAAGACAGACAAAGCGGGAAAGGCCTGTAAATTTTTATATTCTGGCTGTCTCGGATGCTCTCCTATGGCAGACATGCCAATACACACACAAACTCACATCGGCAGTCACAGACGTGTGTGAGTGCGTGCACGCTTACAACACACACACACACACACACACACACACACACACACATACAAAGACACATACACACACACAGTTACTAATACTCCGGTGCATGTCTTTGATGTTCAAGGTGCTGTATCTGTTGTGCACGTCTGTCCTCTCAAATCATTTCCTGCACTGGGAGTAAAACATGGAAACAAAGGCAAAGAACATATTCAAAAGTGTCAAATGACACATCTGGTGCTTCATGTTGGGTGGATTATAGTGACATGGCAGCAACTTTATTCAGTATGATGCAGGACAGGCTAATTGACAGTGGCTGTTGCAGGAGGTGGAAGGCTAGAGAGACAGTACTGTGACTGGAAGGTCCCGGTTTGGTCGCCACAACAATCAGTACCCGTCGCTGTCATGAGCTGTCTGCCAGCAAAAGAAAATTCTAATTACACTGTGTATAAAATGGTGACTGATGGTCCAAAGTCAATAAAAAAAAAATAGAAGAATAAGCTGATCGCATAGGACCATGGTGTCCAACCTACCACTGACAGTTATGTGTGGCTCTGCGTACGCATGCAGGTGCTGATTTCACTAATTAGTTCCTCCACTCTAGTTGACGGTGCTAATCATTAAAATAAGCTGCTATACTGTTTGGTTGGAATGAAAACCTACATACACATGGGCCAAAATAGCACATGGCTGGACACCACTGACACAGGACAACTATAATTATATCAGCTTTTATTGGTCAAGCATTGTGATGCAATTCTTGCTCATGTCAAGATTATGGACCATTTTACAGCAGTCTTAAAGGGACAGTCTGTCATTTTGAACTTTAGCCTGGGTTTTTTTTGGGGGCATTTTTCTTTCTGGAGGAAAATATCATGTGTCAACACGGCCTCTTGGTTTCATTGGTATGTTTATTGAAACCAAAGATTAAAGCTTAAATGCAGAATCTTTTGAAATTAATATATTGTTATGATATCCATGTGTACAGTGGAGTACACATGGATATCATAAACAGCCAATGCACTATAAACCAGATTGATCAACTACGGACGCTCCAGTTGCACTTTCAGATACACACAGGTAGATTAGCTAACACTACATGGAAAAGATGTTCAGATTCACATTACCTGGTTGGTTGATGACATTTTCACTCGACTAAACATGAGATGCTTCGCCATCTTTACTGTTGAATTTACCATGACATGAGAGTTTCCTCATATTTTCATAAGATAAGTTTTACTTCCTTTTACTAACTTGATATCAAACAATGAAGAACAGATTGGACTGGTAAAGTTTGATAGTGCCTAGATATAGAGTAATGAAATGTTTTGCTCTGATTGACTGAGCTGATTTTGGCTCATGAGGATTATGGCCCTGTGGCGAGTGTGCCAAGGTACCAAAGACTATTCAAATGTCATCCGAATATTCTTTTTCTTACACAAAATTATGACTTCCCAACTGAATTTACACATTTCTTTGGGACTTGATACTGGTTCTGAATTTACCTACTGGTGAGAGTAATATGAGCTCCTAAAAGAAAGTAATGGTCCCCTAGCACACTTATATATTAAATAAATATAAACATATAATATAATATAAATATAT
>OMKZ01033725.1:54021-69014 GCA_900302535.1 Neoniphon sammara | reverse complement strand
GTGAATATGTGTTTGCATGTGCATATGCATGTGAGTTTATGCATGCACTGCATTCCCTCAACTTGGTGTGTGTGTCTGTGTGTGTCTGTGTGTGTGTATGCGTAAAAGAGAGATGGTGTATGGGCCTCTGTGTCTGCATGCATGCGTGCACTCCATTTGTGTGTCTATATGTGCGTGCGTGTGTGTGTGTGTGTGTGTGTGTGTGTGTGTGTGTGTGTGCAAATAGAATAACAGCTTGGGTGTTTTCAAATGGAACAGAGAGCGGGAGATGAAGTGAAATGGGCATGAATTCACACTAGGCGAAGCGCAAAGTGCTCAGCCAGGGTTATAACAGCCAGAGTATCAGTGTGCACATCTCATCCAGCTCCTCGCAGGAAACTATCTCTGCACAAACCCTGAGCTGTCACAGTGGGCAATTAGCAGTGATATTATTCCCAGTTCAAACATTAGTCATACACCAAAAACTTAGCTGAAACAGCCTTTGGGAATCATATTGTACGTGCATGTGTGTGTATTCTCATTTACTAGACAAACAGAAGAGCAGTTTTATGACTGAAATTCTGTCACTGCTTGCACGATGGCCACCCGGGGAGTGCTCTGCTGCAGGTATTGCAGACCTGGAGAGATCCCAGGTTGAACAGAAACTGAATAATTAAACAGATGGAGGAGAAGAAGACACCTGGCGCCATCACAGTGAAGGTCAGCAGATGGGTCTGTCACTAATAAAGGGACCAGATTGCATGTTGAGTGTAATGGAGGAGAGGTTTTGAGATCAAGACAAAAGCAACATTACTCTGTATCATCATCTGTCACCATCCTGGCGCTTCGCATGTAGACAAAGTAATACAGACAGGGAATATTGCAAACAGTTAAAAGCCAGACAATTTCACTAGGGTTTTTATTTTCTAGCATTTTTCCCCCTGCAAGAGCACCCAAGAATGCACCAGTTATCAATTATCAAGTGGCTATCATTGCTTTAAGTTCAGGGGAGCTTCTGCTTGTATGCGTATGGCTTCTAACCTCCTCTGCACAATTATTTTATCCCTAAATTGAAAAATACAGCTCAGGAAGGCTGTGGAATATTTCAGTCTAAGTAAAGGGAAGCCTTGGGTTTGTAGAAGCATCAACTGACTTCTGCAGGAGCATATATTTTTCCCGCATGGTGCCATGACCCTGCAACCCCTGAGATGTTCCTTTAGGGCATGTTAGACAAAAAATTGCCCAGTTGACCCCATGGTGTCTGAGTAGAAAGAAAAGAGCTGTCCTCAGTCAAAGAAGAGGGCGTCATAGGGCAGGAGAGAGAGTGACTAGAAAGTAGACTTAGATTTACAAAACATATTTTAGTCTCTCCTCCAGGCAGTCTCCCATTGTCACTGATGCATTACAGTTTTAGGTCTTCCTTCATTGCAAGCTTGCATTTGTCCTGTCCTTTTAACAAGCAGTGGGGAAGCAGCTCATACTGGGGTAGCCAGCCAGATTCAAGGCTATTTAAAACCCCTCTTTCCACTGAATTAGATGCTATTTCTCCAAGGTGCCAATTATGATTTCAACAACTCTAAGAGAGGGTTAGAGAATTAAGGGACGGCTGACAAAGAGGCACTGCAGGCACGGGAATTAATTCCAACATCGCTTAGATTAATAACCAGCCACATGGACCAAGGAGTTGCTAAAATATCTCCAAGGGTCTGACTGAGAAGGAGCTTGCTTTCTTAATATATATTTCCAAATTTCACCAGCCAGCTACTTGTCTTGAGGGGTTTTATGGATGTCGAACTCCCCTTGGATTCACACTTGCCTCATAGTAGAAACATTTATGAATATTTTAACCAAAGTAAACACATTTTTGCGACACATTTGTGTAGCCAGAGAGAATTTGGAAATCTGAATGCAGAACAAATGCATCATTTGGGTAATGCTAATTTAGCGATTACAACTTTTCCTATCAATGCATTACTTATTAATTAAAGTATGCATAACCAGTAACTACAATTAGATTCATTCATTGGTGAATAAACAAACATTACCATGTTAGAGATGATTAAGCGGAGAAGAAAATCTATTAACTGATAATGTTCATATGTCTCTGGTAGAATTGATCGTAATTTCCCACACTTCTGTTTGATCTTCATCTGATAATAGACTCCCGACTGTTGCTTCACATGTGATAAAATATTGAATACTCCAAAGTTAACAGGAGGTTTCTGCACTGAGTTTTAATGAAGGTGATGAAATCAAGAGGAATAAGAAAAATGATGTTTGCAATATTCATATGCACATTCCCCAAAAGCATCCTTACAATTAGGGTTGATTGCATCTTCATACTGATGAAAATAAAAGTATGCATAGTGGACTATGGAGGCTGCTACCTTAAGTGGCGTGGAAGAGAAGCAGCTAGATGTAATTACTTTTGTCCCACTTTTAATGAACTTCGCTCTACATCAACTTTTGGGATAATGATCTTGTCGTATCCCATGGAGATTTGCGGTGAGGGAGAGTTGACTTTTGAAACAGGCAGCATTACTTCTCTGAGAGCAGATGGATTATCTGCAATGCTAACCATGCTGAATTGTCTGGACTCTGGACATGCTGGTTGGTGGATTAGTTTGCACGGGTGTATTAATCTGTGTACTAATCAGTTCTTTTTGGAATGGATATGTGCAATGAGTGAGAATTAGGTCCAGCAACATCACTGTACACTCATTTTCTCATTTTCTACCCTACATTTAATATAATGATGTATCAGAGTCAAATAGTGCGAGATGTTTTCTTGTTTTACTTTTCTCTTTTGGTGGAAGAAATGGGCTAAGGTGATGGACAAGCTAATTGGCTGAGGGTAATGGATGCCAGACAATAACAGGTGGATGAGAAGAGGCAGTTAGTCATGGATGGGTTTGTTATCTCCAATGATAATTACAGTGACAATGTTCCAACTGTAGTCAGGTCAGCCCGAGGCTAAGCACCGACAATAACCCAAATTAAGCTGCATCTCATATCCCCGCACATATCCCTGTGACAGAAGATTTTTTATCCAGCACCACATAATTATTTGTACTTGAATGATGTCTTGTTGCTTGGATTGAGTCTTGAAGTCTCATCTATATTCATTGAAATCTTCCTATTCCCTACACGGTTGAGGATTGTTTTACACAGCATTCAAGTTATTTATTGACACTCGGGCAGGACCTGGAGTCAGAGACGGGACAAATTTATAGGTTTCTGCAACATATTGATATGCTAATGAGTTCACCGAAGCCATCTGAATAATGTCTTTCATTTGAAACATTGATTGAAAAGATTGATGGTGTGAACGGTTCATATCACTGCCTTAAATATTTATTTCAGAGGTAATATCTGCTTTAATACAGTAGAGAGAGACAGGAAAGGTGGGTGAAGGAGACAGAGCGGCTACAGTTGGCCGGGAGACTCAAAGAATTTCTCTCAGTCTCTCAAAAATGGAAGAAATCAGTCTAGGAGAGGCTTGCATGAATAACATTGATGCTGATTGTGACTCTTATCTTGAGTGAGTCAATGTGCCATTCAGGATGCTTGGTTGCATGAAAGGATGCTGGATGGTGATCAATATTATGAAACTGGATACCTCTTCCACTTGTGTGAGGCGGTGTTGTATCTGAGAATTCAGGTTGTGGGAAGCGCTGAAACATGCGTGATTGTCGATCTTGGCAAAAGAACTATAGGTATTATGTAATGCAACAGCCGCTTGTTTTCTTTGATCACGGTTCTAATTGAGGGTAACCTCGTTCCCGCTTTGTCCACAACACAGCAGAAAGCCTGGAAAAAGGTTCGTGATTATTGTGGAAAAAGGCGGCGCCAATAAAGACCCACCCACCATCTTCCTTCTGGTCTCCCGAGTTTGAGCAGGAAAGTCCAACTTGTTAATACTCCCAATGATTTGTACAAGTCTCGTCAATAGCATGATTGAATATTGCCTCTGAGAGCTCTGTATTTCTCAAACCGCTTGTTTTTCGCCTTCACTCTGTGTGTTTCACTGGCAAAACATTATTCCGCAGGGTGGGTGGAGGCAGAAACCCAAAAATCCTCTCCATGCGGTTAAACTGCAGGTCTAAGGAAATAGAGGGGCTTTGTCAAGGCTAATTGAGGGGAATGTGATGGCATATGGTGTCAATGTATGTGATTTATACAGCCATGCTGTTATACAAGCAATGGATCAGATTGAAACCCATGACATTGTGAAATATGCTTTGGCCTGCTGAGATACCAGAATGCTCCCATGGATGCCAAGTGAGCTCTGAATCCATTTTTGCCCATGTGGATGGATGCATACTGATTGCTCCTGTTGAACGTAACTGACAGTGCCTTGTTGCAGTGGTCGGTGAAGTAGAACCTAATATTTAGTCTATGTTGTGGCTTGTTACTGAAGTTGGATCTGCCACCTGCCTCCTCTTCCAGCAGCCCTGAGGCCAGAGTCACCAGGGCACATCCAAAGTGACTGTACACCTCCACTCTGCAGGGCTGCCAAGCTGCAAGCTACAACTGTCCTGTTAAGTGTCCTGGTAGCTTGCAACTACCCTCCATCTCTGCCAGTCCAATTTGTCTGTTTAGCATATTATGTTATGATTTTAAAGGCTCTTCATTATGCTTCAGTACATTAAATAAATGTGCTTCTGCGAGTCAGGTACCAACTATTTAGCCTTGTTGCACCTGTCTTACTGCCTCATGTTGCTTTGGAAACTCAGTGGTGATTGTCAGAATTTTTTGTTTATAGAGCAGATGTACAATACTAGTAACTGGCATTTAATGTAATATTATTCAGCTCTGCAGCTGCCTTTGTAATTATAATTTAGTTAAAGTCCTTTTTCATGTGGCGTTTCCATTATTTTCCATACTCTCTGTGCAGTAACTTAGTAGAGGCTCTTCTCAGAAGTGTTTCCCAAGTTTTTACCAGCAGCTTTGCCTCTGTGTCCGCTGTGTCCTTTTCCTGAGCTTTAATGTGCTCACTGCACCGCTAGCTTGGAGATGAAAACTCAAGGACAATATGGTTTATGGGGAGTTAAGTGTGATTGTAAATTACCATGCAGTTATGCACTTAGAATATGAGATATTTTGATCAAACTGTGCAAGGTAGAAAGTTTTTACGAGAGAGACAGCATACAGAGTAAGCTGGAATGTCCCCACAGTCACATTTTAGTGTAAATTATTCAGAATATGCTCAAATTGGACATTATGAAAGATAAATATGTATCTTGATCATTTGATCCTCATAACAGATTGACATGAAGTTTTGATATAAATATGTATATGATGTATATTTGTTTCCTTCCATTACAGGAATCTTTTGGACCGAGACACATTCTCCAAATCCGACCCGTGTAAGTACTATCCCATTCTCAGCCTTTTACCATGCAAATGAAACACAAACTGCACAGAATTAGAAAGAGTAAAGGCTGCAATGCAGCTTACCTTTTCCTGTGGGAGATTTCACTTAGAATATGGTGCATTGACACCTCTTCTCTTTTTTTTGTGACTCTTTACTTTCACTTTCGCTGAGCTTAACTGTGATTCAGTTTACTCTGCTATTTCAAAGTGTTCCTTCAATAACTGCATATCATTTGCACAGTAATGTGACAGCCTTTCCTTAGTGGGAGCTACAGAAAGTACCTTAATGCATGCAGGGTATAAACGCCAGCCTTTGAATACAAATGGGTATCTTTTGGTGAAACACTGTGGAAGCATCCTCAGGTCTCTCGGGGAATCGCTATAAAGGCATTTTCTGTGATACTCCCTGCAGGATAGAGAATTGAGGAGACATTTGACACAATAAGGCTGAGGTTCAAGCCCTTTGTATAAATACGCGACTGGGGAAATATCACACTCCCCCTGTTTTGTATTCGCCAGAAGATGAACCATGGGATATATGACAGGTCATGTTGCGCTTGCTTGCCTCAGCGGCATTTGAAGTCACAAAATCAAATAGGAATCAGGTGAATCCTACTGTTCAGAAATCGTGTTTTGATTGCGCAGCTTAAAATTGTGCTCCTGGCACCCTCAATCTTACTTAGAGCTTTGTTCTTCGTGTGGGGAGATTGTACCAAAATTTGATGTGGTGCAGTATCATCAAGCTTGGCACTTAATTATGCTGTCAGGGCGTGTCAGGATAATTAATGATGAATGTCAGCAAAGACAGAACAAAACAAACACTATTTGATGAAGAGAGATGCATGATTTGGTTTGTTTTGAGACAATGTTTTCCTTTGCTCTCTCCATCACCACCCCCCACACTCTCTCTTTCTCTCTCTCTCTCTTCTCAGTGGTCGTCCTGTACACCCAGGGTGTTGAGTCCAAACAGTGGAGAGAGGTAAGTGATCACAGCAGCTCCTCTGTCAACAAAACCTAGTCAGTCTGTCTCTCTCTCTCACCACAACAGCGTAGTCTCAGTTT
The DNA here is from genome assembly GCA_900302535.1 of Neoniphon sammara. Taxonomy (NCBI): domain Eukaryota; kingdom Metazoa; phylum Chordata; class Actinopteri; order Holocentriformes; family Holocentridae; genus Neoniphon; species Neoniphon sammara. The sequence goes on along the minus strand of OMKZ01033725.1, from coordinate 62,597 downwards.
GCAGCCCTGTCTCTCCTCTGCCTCACTTTTCAAGGTAAATGCTGTGAGTGCCAATCACGCTCTATTGATCGACCCTGTGAATATTCATGCGTTGGTCAGCGCTGTGTTGGCTGTGACTGATTAGCCATTAAAGTGACAGCTACATGTATTGATAAAGATTAGCCTCAGCGTTCGAATCCCTCTGGATGCCAGCTGCTGGACCGCAATTAGACAAGAGACTCAGACAAAGTGGTGGAAAGCAAAGGTTGCATCCCTCCTGGGGTTATTGTTTGTCCCCTTAACCTAAACCAAATGGACATCAAAAGAAATGACAATGTGACACCTCAGAGGGGAATGCTGCTCAATTTCAGTTTTCTGTTGTCTAACTGTTGTTTGTGACCATGAAACACTTTTCCCAAAGCTAAAAAAACAGACAGCCAGGTCTGAAATCTACGATACAATCAATATGTACTTGCTGGAGTTGAATAAACTTTGCTGGCTCAAAATGTTTGCTTGAGCTTTCACACCCAAATCATTTTTTTATTATTGTTATTTTTTTTTCTATTGATTCTCCATAGGTACTGGTGCGACGTCGGCATACATTTATGTTAAAGCACTGATAGCCAAACTCTGTCCTCTTGTTTCCTGCTGTTTTTGTTACTGGATGCAAACTGAAAAGTCTCAGCCAGAGCTCCACTTGGTGGGCGGGGTCTCTTACAAAGTGAGGGAGTTGTTGCTCACAAATATGTTACAGTGATATGTGTACGTTGATGCATGCATTACAACACCATGCGATAACACTGAAAATCACAGTTCTACATGGCAGTGAAATACTCAAACTACTGCTTCTCATCCTAACCAAAATCAAGGACGGACTCACTTTCTAGGAGGCTGCTGTGTTCTGTTAAGAGCTCTATATAGCTTATCTTGTTGCAGTGTTAATCACTGAAAACAAATTACCTTTCAGCTTGCTTGCCTTTTAGCTCAGGTCTCTTTGAAGGGAGGTCAGCTTGGCACCTTGTAATTTGAACCTTGCTCCTGCTAACAACACACTGGTATTCCTTTGTAGACCCAAAGAATAGTTTTATCAATGAAAATGTGGATGTTATGGAAGCATATTGCATTCATTTCGACAAAACAAATGTCATCAGGTTTTCCTCATTCTACTGAGGTCTTTTCTTGTTACATTGATTTGTTTTCTTGTTATATTGAGATCTTTTCTGGTCACTCTGATATCTTCTCTCATTAGAGCCAGACCTTTTCTCATCACCATGAGAAACAGGATATTGTAATATCAACAAAAGATTTCATAATAATGAGAAAAAGATCATAACAACAGAACAGTTGTCACATGGAGAGCTAAATCCATTTAATCCAATTTTATTTTCTTCTTGGTTCGAGGCATTGGTAGATTTTGGTCTCTCTTTGAGTAATATTAATGCAATTATCTTTAATTTCTCAACATTGCGCAGTGAGCCCTAAAAATGATGGAGATGAGGCAATGTGTCCCAGCTTGTGTGCTGAACCTGGCTCTGTGACTGGCAGAACCATATAGTATTATTATATATTTATCACATAATAATGAGAGAATCTCTGCATAACGAGAATATATCATTATTGCCAGAAAAGATCTCACAATAACAAGTTAAAAACTCAATATAACGAGAAAAGATTTCATAATAATGAGACAAGATCGTGATATAATGAGATAACTTCTCATCGGGGATTTTTTGCAGAGATAAATGAAACATGCGTCAGTGGAGCGCAGCTGAACGAGGCACAGTGAATAGCAGGGAAGCCTCCTACACCTGTCACCACTGGCAAAACTGCCCCTCTGCTAAAACCGTACATATAATACTGTGGGTGCAGCCTTAAAATCTCTCTGTAAAAGAGATATCGGCTTGTGCGTTTGGTGCCGGGCAGATAGCTTTGTGAGCAGCACAGTCAAGCTGTGCAGAATTGATAAAGCTAAGCGCCTCTTTTGCCCCTCTGTCATGTAATGTGTTTTTGTCCTCCCCAGAGTAGATATGGTTGGTCGTAGCACCTCTTAATGTGCCACCAACCGTCTGTAATCCAATTACTCTTCTTTGGGGGAAACTCTCCCACTGGCTGCTAGTCATTCACACCCCTCCATGGAAAGAAGAATGGTGAACCAAACGGCTATGGATGAATTGTGTTTTGATTGCAGTAGAACGCCTTCATCAGCTCCTCTTGAGACCTGTTCCCCCGTGTCTAATTTTTGTTGGCATTCGTGGTCTAATATATAAGACCGTAGCTGCAGCACATCATTCTGTTACCACGTTACTTTCAAGTCTTAATCTTCACTTCTGTGTCTGTAATTACACTCAGTCCATGACAGGTATTTCTCTTTCGTCTTCTTTTATTCGGCTACACAGCTACCACAGGATGTTAATGCAGTTAATTGAGTGTCTGGCACAATACAGCCTCCCTAAAATAATAATAATTAAAAAAAGCCCGGCCTCTGCACTTCTAGCCAAATTCCCAGACATGGCTCTTTATTCCAAGATGAATTCTCTGACAGTCTATCTCGCATTTTATTCTAGTTAAGGTTACTGGATGGCAGGAGCTGCACAGAGCCAATGCTCAGATATCCCCTCAGCAGGTTCTTTTTTTTTGTCAGCCGTTGACAGTTAATTGCAATGCTTTTCTGCCCTGGCTTGGCTGCCCTGCTGTGCACATGCCAAGGTAGGAATAATATGTGCATGAGGAGGTCTGTTATTTCCTCGGGTGGCACTTCTTTGCTCTGGTGCTGATTCCTTTTTCTTTAGTTAAGTTTGGCCTGTGACCAAAGTGAATATCTTGTCGGCCCCCTGCCGCCACCTGCCCTGTCGTTGAAATATGCCGTCCTGTCCGCTCTGAAGAGACCCCGCTACTTCTGTATCTACTGGAATATGGAGTGCACTTTCTGACAGGAAGAGAAAAAATGAAAGAAGTGGTAGCGCCACATACTAGTTAAACTTTTATAGGTTTAGACACACTTTCATGTTTGATGGCAGGTTACATCTCTGCAAACCCAGCCCCTTCAAACTGTCACACATTACATACAATCCTACTTGAATGTTTCGCATTAGCATAGTTGTCCAGCCGTTAAAAGGGCGCTCTGACTCTAACTCGGGCATGTGTAACTCCCCTGTCAGGGGCTGCTGTGAGTTTTACTGGATGTAATCACATGTGTGAGCTTACCGTGATCTGATGCCACTGTAATCCTGCTGTTTCATCTCCTCATCAAGCCCTAACACTGCGATTATTAATTCACTATGTCAGTTTATGCTAACACTTTCTACTAGGGATCATTTATTTATGCAGCTCAACGTCAGTCCTCTGGCTATGAATTATTCATTTTGGATACAATTAGTGTGTGTGTGTGCTTGCTTGCTTGTGTGCGTGCATGTGTGCGTGCGTGCATGCGTGTGTGTATATGTGTGTATGTGTGTGCTTGTCTGTTTGCTGCAACACTTTCCCTCTCTGTCGGTTGATTTGTTTATCGGCACAACACCTCATCAGAAGGTCTTGCTCTGTAAGAATAACAGCTCTTTTTTCACCGTCTGTGCAGGCAGCTTCCAATTTTCCTGTTAACGCCATTGGAACAAGAGATAGTTTGCCGTCTTCCTGCATTGTGTCAGCTGCCCTGTGTCCCGACAAAATGTGGAAGTCACTTTTTTTTCTCCGCCACTGTCTCTTCACCCTTCACCCTCCGCCTCTTGTTTTAAAGAGGGTGTGAGAGCCTTGATGGAGTGAATGTAATATTAATTAAATGAGTGTAATTGGGCTCAATAAAGTGGTTTCCTCAGGCTTGTTCATCACCAGTACAATAAAAAGAGGTGGAGAAGAAGTGCTAACTGCATGTGATAATTGACTTCTGTTAATCAAATCCGAGCTTATCCGATATAGAGAATTTGCAGGGCTGTGAGGAGGGAAGCAGCGGGGTGGGATGAGGTAATACAGCAGCAGACGTACTTTCTGAGTGACTGCATGATCTGCCATCTCTCTCAGCTCTCCGCTCATATCTCTGCATCTCCCTTGTCTCTATCTCTTCCTCTCTCCTGGCTGTGATCTAGTTTGGGAGAACAGAGGTGATAGACAACACGCTAAACCCAGACTTTGTCAGGAAGTACATCCTGGACTACTTCTTTGAGGAGAAGCAGAACCTGCGCTTTGACGTGTGAGTTATTCCATTTGATCCAGTCCTCTGAGAGCGCACCGGGGTGTGTGCGTTTCTGATGCCTGCTTCCAACCCGGCCTTCCAATTCCTCCCTTTCTCACCACAAGCTTAACATCTTCTCCCTCCCTCTCCCTCTCTCTCTCTCATTTTCTTCCCCTAATTCACTCTTCTCCTCCTTTGCCTCCCTTGCCACCAACTTAGCTCTCTCCTGAGGAATTATTCATTGGCGCGGTGTCTCAATAGTCATGCGTTGAAGGGAGATTGGTATAAGGGTGATAAATATTTCATATAAAGTTTTATCCTCAATCTCCCTGCTGCTAAGCAAAGCAAATGTTCCATAAGACACACAAAGACCTCTGTCCTGCCTATTCTCTCAGAGAGCCGTCCTTTCTCCTCTTGAAAAGGCCAGACCAGTGAGAGGGTCAGGAAGGTGTGATTTCATTTTGAGATCTTTGAGAACAGAGTCAGGATTATTATCTTGACTCTACTCATCATCCAGCCCTTAAGAAGAATAGATATATATTTTTTTTTTAAAAAAGCCTTACTTTTCTTTTTTTATTGCCTTCAAACCTGAATAGACAGAGTCCCTGGTGGACTTCCAGGATGTATCCAGGATCTAGTTCAAGGTCTCTAAGGATTTTTAGACACTTAATGAATTCATTTGGTGCGCTATCTTGATACAACTCTGGGACAGAAGGAGAGGAAGTATATCCCCTCACAATTAGTGTTACTCATTTACATCTCTCTTTTATCACAGAGGTGGGAGTGAGGGCATACCGAGGTTTAATTACTTCAACATTAAGTTTGACTGGCAGCATCGCTATATTGTCTCAATACGATCCCCAAGGCAAAGTGCGGAAATTATATTCATAAACTATAGAATGACTTCCTTAATTAACTGTCACGTTATTGCTTACATTTCTTTTCTGGACCATCCCCATTGCTCCCTGGTTGACCCAAGTGTGTGATTGACAGGCAGGAAATGTCCACGCCGCAGACTCCTGCATCAGCCAGGATGATTTTTATGGGAGTTAATAATTTAAGTGTTAAGCTTCTTTGCTCTTGTTCAGTCTTTAAATGTTTTTTCTTGTTTTCCAAAGTTGACTCTTTCCTCTTTTTGTGATTTCAGGTATGATATTGATTCTAAAAGCCCAGATCTGGCAAAGCATGTAAGTGGAGAATGTTTATTTTGTGCCTCACAGCATATCAGGAGCTTGATATTATATTTTACTTTTAAATCTATATAAGTTGATTCATTTTCAATGCATGTAAGCCATATTTTGGTTTTATGCAAACCAAATCTTTTGTAACATCTAAATACTTAAATATATTTTGGAGAGACGAGACAATTTTGGGAGATGCTATGTTTATATTTCTCTACCTACCAGCTGTTTGAATTTGTAAAATCAAGTATTTTATTTCCCAGCAATAATATAAATTCATTTGCATTTGGTTTACTCTCATGACATTTTTTTCAAGAACACATCAAGCATTGCCTGTCTCATAAATATCAAAGCTTTTCAAACAATTTTCCCTTTATGCCATGCAGTACTGGGCATCATTTAGGTGTTTTATTGGCCATTTCCAAGCCATTTGTATTATAATTTAGACTGCAAAGGACAATACATTCTGCTAGAACATGCACCTAGTAAAAACATACATTATGGAATATAGCTCATTAAGATAAATGTATGTTTGTATCATCATTTACAGTAAAACCTGTGATAAACAAACCATTACTCGTACCATACAGACACAGAAACAATATATTAGCAGCCCTTGGTTTGCATATTACCAGAATACTCATCACTTTTTTACACATACTATATCTCTGTGATGCTTTTATTGTTGTATTTGTGTTTCAAACTCTCCATGCGCTGAGAACAAACTGCTCCTGGTGTATACCTCTTTCTGCCTCTTTGCTTCATTTCTCTCACACTCTCTCTCTCTGTCCTTCTCTCTGACTCCTAACCCTTCTGCTGTTCCCATTCTGCCTATCTGGTCTTTCACATTATGCACTCTGGCTTTTTTCTCTTGCACTTGTTTGATGATGGTCTGGTATTTGAGTCTTGTGCTTTCTGTTCCATGATATGCTCTGTTGTGTCAATGCTGCTGCCTGGTCTCTCTCTCTTCCTCCTCCTTCTCCACCCCGGAAGCCAACCGACTTTAACGTACGTGTCTGCCTCAGATGTAATAATTTTTCACTGTACAATGTTTATAACAATGCTTGACTCCTCACCGGCTGCTTTTGTTACCCCTCCATGATCTGCCTGGACAACCACACCATCCTGCGGCTCTCTCCATCCCTCCCGCCTGTGCCTTTACGATTCCCCCCTGTGGCAGGACTTCCTGGGTCAGGTCTTCTGCACTTTGGGAGAGATCGTGGGCTCACCTGCCAGTCGTCTGGAGAAGCCTCTAGGGTGAGTCGCAGGGCTTAATTTACTGTATCTTATTGGCTCCTGGTGAACTCACTAACTATTCATACGGCTAGAACAGGAGTCCAAGCAAAACAAGAAGGCACACATGCATTGATGGTGTTTAGCAGGTTCTTGGTAGTAAGAAACATATGAAAAAGGAAAAATACCCATCAGGTGAAGTCTACACTTGATGAAGACTATTTGTTTGGTTGAAACATTGTGTGCTCGCTATGGAAAAATAAAAATTAATCATGTTTGGAGACACAAAGAGTAGTGTGGGTTTACAGGAGCACATCAGAACCAGAAAGAGGCTTTTATTTTGTTGAGAGTTGATTTGTATTCTTCCAAAGAAATCAAATGAAAGAGGCTCAGTTTTAATCGCCAAACACCGGAGTTTCTCTAATTCAGACATTATCAGATAATGAAAACTCTCGGGCGCCACGCAGCACGTTCGAGTGTGACACGGCTCTCCCATTGGATTTCATGTGTTCCAGCAGAGACGAGATGATGATGAATATGTCTGCCTTCTAGAGCCATCTGTATAGTGCATTACATTGCAAGATTAGACCCGTGTGCTCGAATGGGAATGGGTAATTGAACACGACCGGGGGCTTCCTCAATGCAATTACTGTCATTAGGGAAGCGATCTACCATGCAGAGTGGATGGAAGTCAGCATGAGACACATAGCACTATCAACTCTGCTTCAATACAAATTGGGAGATATGAAGCCCTGCAGCAAGTGGCATCCGCAGACCTGTGCTGCACTTTGAATTGTGTGTGTGTGTCTGTGTATATGTGTGTATGTGTATCCAAGCGTGGGTGTGCATGTGAATTTATACGTCTATGCATATTTGTGTCTGCAAGCGTATATGCGACAGTTTGTGTAGGCTGTCAGATGTGTGGGTTTGGGAAACTATGAAGTGTGTGTGTGTGACTGTGAAGTCCAGTGTGTGTGTGTGTGTGTGTGTTTGTGTGTGAGACTGTGTGAAATGTGTGGATGTGCTGGCCCCTGCAGTCAGGGGTTTGTGTGAACAGCAGGGCTTTGGTGTCGACCGCGAACCCTGCCAGGGACTGGTGGCAGTGGATTATAGAGCTTGGTGCCCTTCAGTGCTGAATAAGAGGATGAGCAGGATCAAGAGACGCTGTTCACCAATATGCTGTAAACTAGGCTTCATACCCCACATCAGAGAGCGGCAGGAGGCTAAGGAGCCCAAAGCAGACATGATGGACAAAAGTATTGATTCTACAGCCTCCAGCAGGGCACCTTGATCACCATAGGGGCCAGGCGGTGATGCAACACCTAGTTTTGCTGCAGCAGTTGAGAAGATCTTGTTGCCACTACAGACTACTTCACAGCTTATTGACTGAAAAGACGACCCTCATGAAAACATTCACTTGTGGCGCTATTAACTGTTCAAACTGCTCTCGTGTCAGCGCAATTCAGCAGCTTTTCAGAAACTCAAGAAAAATTGCAGGTTTCCCTCGATCATAGGGAATTTCCAGCAGGATTTCTCTTTTCACCACAGCTTTCAGCTGAGGGTTCTGGTTTTATTCAGCCCTGTCCTCTCTAAATCGCTAAGTAGTATCCATGGGTAATGGCGTTTCCTCTCCTCCTATGATCGAGAATTGCTCAGAAGTTGTTTAATGGCTATGTGCTCCACTTCCTTGTCCATGCATCCTGACATGACAGTGCCTCTCTGTAGTGGGGCTTTGAGGAGTGGCCCCTCCAGGGACTGAGGAAATCTGTTAGCCATGCTCAAATGAGCCCTCCCAAGGCACGCTGCATCCAATGACCTGCTTAAGAAGCACATCAGTACCCCTTTCCCTACTTTCCACACTTCATCTCTCATTTATTCTCTCTCTTTCCATCTACCAGATTCTCTTTTTCTAACTTGACCCTCTTTCTCTCTCTGTGCTGTGCTCTCCATTTCTTTCTGCTTCCCTCTTTCTCTCCGTCCCTCCCTGCTCTTTCTTACACACTGTCTGTATTTCTCTT
>OMKZ01033725.1:22649-53932 GCA_900302535.1 Neoniphon sammara | reverse complement strand
CACACACACACACACACACACACACACACAAATGTTATTTCCCCTTCACGCAAGCAGAAACCTAAGCTGCTACACATGCTTGCTTGGCTCATTAATTTTAAGCAATCATCTCTGAATATGTATGCACTACACACAGAGACAAAGGTAATGTTCTGGCATTTACTTACATGTAAATTATCAAACACTTTTTTGTCTAAGGAAAAATAAGAGGTCAGATGAAGAATGTTTTTTTTTAAAACATGCTTATATTGAGATAGAAATGAATGCCTGAGGATGGAGGGTCAACTGTGAAAATGAGGCACCAAAACAGTATTGCTTTCAATCAGAAACATATGTCAGAGTTATTGGTAGCTGAGGAAATGTTTGACTGATGCAGATGAATAGCATATTTTACAGAAAAATTGTTCGCTGTGATGTAACTGTCATGGCGGTGATTATGTGCATTGCCTGTGGGAAGCAAACATAATATGATTGCATAGGTAACATGATAATAGAGTTCATTATTTTGATGGCGGTAACCTTTTATGATGATATGAGAAATTATACCGCACACAGTAGAGCATGTGAATGCAATACAACATTAGCATGTTAAACCCATTACTATTGCTGTGCCCTCCCGCTGTATGCATGAAGCAGGCAATGAGCCATAAGCAGAAATACAATGGGTGTTGTGGGTGTGCTGGCTGCACCCATGAGGGCTAAGGAAAAGGATTCATTGAAATATAGCAAATAAAAAGTTGCAAGTCGAAATGAATATAATGAGAACGGGTCTTCTTAGTTCACATCAAAGGCTCATCTGCACAGCATCCTACCTGTGGGCTATGCAGGGAACTTCCACCCAACCATCATCAAAAGGATTCAATCTTGTCTTCCAGCTTTCTGTGAGACGCTGCACATCAAGTGGGTCTTAATTTTAAAGGCAGTGATTTGCTCAGTGTAGGCAGTTCAAGAAAAATGTTTACACGTTTGCAATGCAATTCAATTTTTATCACAGGTTTAGCCTACAAAGCATGAATTGTTCCGGCGAACTTCATGTCTTTTGCTCACATGGCAGGTCGGAGGCTGTTTCTTAGTTACAGATATCAGGAGGAGTAAGAGCCAATCTGTATCCCTAAAATGAGCTGATTGTAATTTTTGTAGTCCGGCACACTAGATAAGCCTGTGCACTGTGTAATTGCTTAGTACTTCATTTGGATGATTATAATGTTTTTAAGATAATTTCATGCACTGCTAGAACGTGGTGATTCATTGAGGTAACATGGAAGTTTTATGCAATACTGAAATTATGCCTCTTAACCACCTAATTTTTGAAATTTGATTTGACCCCATTATTGCTGCAGTAATTAACTGTGTTTAACTGTTATCTACTCAAGTCTGTACCCAAAGATTTTCTCGTGAGCTTGGTATTACAAGGTGATATCTGGGTAGAGTGCAGTTCTAAGGTATCATCTATCTGTGTTTCTACATCCCAGCTGCCAAAACTGTACTGATAATTATCTGTGTAGCTGAACTGCACCACAATGGAAAATGTCATAATTATAGGATAATCAGAATGAGACCCAAACAAAGATATAGTCCCTTAATTATCTAAGGTTAATTTGGGTTTGATTCTACAAGGTTCAATCTGATTGTTAGGTAACAATATTATAACCCCAGTTTCAGTGAGAGACTGAATGGATTTCATTTATAATGGTAAAATTAAGTCGGTTTTGAAGCATACTGACTAGTGCTACAAACTACTGACTAGTTTGCATCAAATTCAATTTTTAGCAAATAATTTTGTTTGAATTACATTTATGCTCCTTAAAATACTCACTCTTACAGTAAGAGATCCCCAGTAATCATAATAATGTCAGCTTCCAAACTTTTTCATTCAACAAATGGATTTCACCTTAAAAACTCAACTCATCACAGCACACAAACTTTTTAATGCCACAATAATAAAACAGCTTTTTTGTCATTTTGTCAGTTGGTGATAAACTGACCAGCTGCTGTTACTTGTCCCAAAGTCAGATAATTTCATTTTCTGCACATATTTTTTAATACTTCTTGTCCACTGTTTTTCATTTTACAAAACTCCATGAGGATGATTAGACTTCCTGTTCTTTTTTGTCCTTGATCCCCAGCCTTCATTGTCTTTTTCTTTCGTTACTACTGATGTGGCTGCTGCTCTCCTCTGTTAATCTGCCTCGCTCCTCTCTGCTAGTCTGTGTTTCTGCTACTCTCAGCCCCTCATTAATAAAATACAAATTCAATTTACCAACTATACATCTTGGGATGTACACACTGATTCTGCTGGGAATATTCATTTGATATTCATTCAACTGGCAAACTGTGTGTGTCACAATATTTTTTGTAGATTAGCCAGAATGGTACGGAAACCACTGGACAGAAGTTAGTCGATATTACATCAATATACTGCAGATATATCAGTATCTTTTTAAGGAAGCATAATCTGTTAGGAAACAGTAATAAGTGTAGCTCATTTAATGCTCTTCAATTTATGTACGATAACAATTTATGTAGGATAACAATTTATATAGTTGTTCAACCAGCAGTTCAGCTCAAAATCCAGACTTGTCCCTCAGTATTATAATGAAAAATACAGAAATATTTTCTAGCACTTTTTCCCTCTGACAGGCTGTGGCTGAAAAGTAGATTTTGACAAGTTCTTACTAAAACATTAAAGTGATAGAATAAGACATATAACCTTACAACACCAAGTTAAAGCAAGTTTCTCAGATAAAACCACATCTTTTCAAATATTTTTCCCAAAAATCTCTAAATAACAAAACACAAGCTTAGGTAACATTCAAATAACAAGAATTAATTAAAAACAAAAAACAAAACAAAAAAGTCAGACAGAATCTCATAATTCAAAGCTCACAAAATGGTAAACTACCCTCCCAATTAGCAGCGCTGTACGAGCCCACCAGAAGTTTACTCAGAGAAAACTGAAGCGCCGAGCATCGTTTGCCTCATCGTGACTTCAGAGACTCGCAGTTCTTTTAAGGTTGTTGGTAAATGTTCTTGGCTGCCTGACTCGGGGCTACGCAGTCGTCGTTCCTCCAAGATGAAAAAAAAAGAAGTGCTCTGCAGATTTAAATAATGAGTCTGTTATGTGTGTGTATGTGTGTGGGGGTGTGGTTGGGAGGGGGGTTGAAATTATTATTCTTTTCTTTTTTCTTCCTGTGAATTTGACAATCCTTAAGGTATTTTAAACAGAGAAAGGGAAGCTGGAACAGGGTTTCTCGCCATGTTTATTGCAGTCTGCGCCTGTAGTAAGTAACTGGGAGGTGAAGTGTTTGGGACGGCTTACAGTAATCAGCATCCTTTGCCTTGGGACATCATGCACAATTAGAACATTCTGCTGCCTCGCTAAATGCCAATTTGGACTCCAAGGCTGAACACTAACAAGGGTCCCTCTCTAATAATGCGCATTCCTGCTTAGGTGTGGAAAAACTGCAGCCTTGCTGATCGTACAAGAGCCCCTTTTTTGTTCGATGCAATGGGGATTTATTAGGTACCGTTTTGATTCTATAAGATGCAAATAGCTGGCACTCTTAGCAGCACTGCTTACTATCTGCTTTATTTTCCCTCCCGGCCTTCACAATCTGACATTTAGTTGAATTGCTTTGTTTATGTCTCTTGAAGGACTTTGGCTGTACTCTAAATCTAGCAATCTCCCAGGGCATTACTTGCTATGAAAAGAAATTGTTCTTTTAATATATACAGCGATTGTTAAAGGGCTGGGGTTTTTAAAGCACTGTAGATAATAGTGCAACACATTTATTTCCCTACACTTATTGGGGGGCCGCAGGTGCAAGAGCAGGCAAGGACAGTGGAGGTCTTCACTCAGCGGATAAGCTTAGCTGATTTGTTTTGCACTTAGAGCAGCCAGTGTTCATTTCTGTCATGGCCACAGGCTGTCATCCCCTGGAAAGGTGAGAAAGCTTCCTTGCATCCCGATGGCCCCTGTTCGAGCGCTCTGCTGCACCAGTTCAACACCCTTATGTTATTAATCTATTCTGCAGCCAAAACAGATCAGTCCGCAGACAGTCTGCAATCTATAGTCAGTTGTAACCACCGCAGAAGAGGTCAAGGCGACCCTGTGTAACATGATTACAGATATGAATTCCATCACTCACCACCCAGCGGTGGGTGAGGGGGCCAAAGGTGCCGCGGCCTCCTGACACTGCGAGGATATGAGAAAGGAGAGACGCCTGTGATTTGATGTCATGCACTTGCAGAGGGAAAGTGGTATAAAATGCTACCTACATCATACGTTTAATATCGGCGCGCCTGTCAGAAAATGGGCATCTCTTTGGCCTCTGATAGAGTGGGATGTTCTGTTCTTGCCGGGGGGAAATTGAAATGGGCGTCGGAGAGCTTGTTATGTCCTCTACAAGACGGAGTTTCTTGTTGGCGAGAGGGAACACAAAAAGGGAAGTGAGGAGCTCTGTCATGACTTTGAGTAGTTTTAGCCTTGGACTGAAAGAAAAAGGGTCTCTCTGATTGACGGCTCCACTTAATCTTCTCCTTCACAGCCAAAAAACGTTTTTTTTTTGGTTTTTTTTATCGCTTGCAGGTGTTTGATGAATGACTCATTTATTTTGTCTGACAATACAACAAACATTGATATAGTAATCAAAGTCCTGTACCATAATTTATGAAATCAAAACTTCAGCAATAATCCTACTACATCACTGAAATATCACTTGGAAATACGGATGCATTTTAAATTTAATTGTATTTCCCACTGAGTGTTAGTAATTAGTGGGTGCTTGAGAGGCTCCGTAATTCCCACAAATGACAGGGTTTGTTTGATTCTTTGATGCTGTGATGATGGCCATTACGCATCAGAGGAAGAGACAGAATATCCAGCAGATAAAAATCAATAGATTACATAGTTTGACTGCAGCAAAGCAAAGGTAATGTGCGGGTTATTTCTCTATCAAGTCTTTGATGTTGAATGAAAGGTGATGATATTACGGCAAATGCCTTGAAATCTTGACAGGGAAATTGTGTGGCAGTTCAAACAAAACACGTCTAACCTCGCCTGCAATGCACATGCCTTCTGCTTCTCCACTGCTATAAAAAAAACTAAACATACTCTTTAATCTGTTGTACTGTATATCCATTTTTCTCCATCTGACATTTTTCTGCACCAGATTTTATGCCTTATATTTTCTTTCTTTGTGCACATTCTAACAAAGCTTCAAAGAGCTTAGCACAGTTTTGCCTGTAGCTACCTGCTTTAAACCCATACAGAAGCTTCTCTCGCAGCACCAGCATGAAGCAGCTCTCTCTTGCTCATCGAGATCTATGTATTTTGGTGTCCTTCTGAATTAACCAACTGCACTTTTCATCCTCTTTTTTAATCCTGGTGAGGTGAAGGATTATGGATGCTTATCGGTGTATGAAGATCAAGGGGATTATGGATATAATCTCATTTGAACCCACATAGAGTTTTGGCAACCTTGTCTAATTCTGTTCAACTATGATCTGCCCAATGCCCCAAACGTTTGCTGTGGCACCGAGCCAGATTATCTGTCTGCTCTCCATCTCTGTTTATCTTTGACTCAACTCAAACCAGTCAGATATGCTCATTTACGCTAATCCCCTTGTCATCCAATAAGATTCAGTGGATTCATTGACCTGGCCTGTCTCATTGAAAAAAAGGCTTTATTCCACTGAAAATGATAGGGTTTCATTTCTAGCTGTGCTGGTGCTCTACACCCCGAAACAATTTATTTTAATTTTGGCTTATTCCCATCTAGGTGTGAAATTGCAAAGTAAAAATCTTCTTAACCTGACAGCATGGCAGTCATGGTGCCTAGCAGGGGAATACAGTATGTAGGCCCACCCTACAACGGCTTCCATGTGAGGAAAGTAATTTTCTTCTCATTGCGTTCCTACTCTTATTGTTGAGCACGGCTCCCTCCCCCACTCTCATATGCATGACACGTTGCAGCGTTGTTAAATATCAAGACCATTCCTCATCCTAATGACCTAATGTGAACAGCATCAATAATTGCTCCCTCTCCTGACTTTAATCTCACCAACCTCCGTTCACCCCACCTTTATACTGGCCAGTTAGGGAGAATACAGTGATTGTGAATCATTATTGCAGAGTTGTAGCTGCCTCTAGAATAGAAATTATAGATGCCATACCTTCAGCCTTAACATCCATAATGTAATATGTGATGCACAATCATATTAGATGCGTGCTGTTTTTCTATAAATCACTTGAATGCGCTTGCTTCTGCAGAGAGAATGACTGAGCATCCTGATTTGTATTCTGCAAAACATCAAATCAGAAACTTGAGCTAAGCAATGGTAGTGATGCTGAAATTTGCTCCTTGATCTCTCTCCATTCAGCTGATCAAATAGCAGATCTGTCGAGACCTGTGGCTGACTCTCTGTTACAGTGCGAGCCGAGAGCGCAATTGGAACAGAGCGGCTCTTCATTGGTATGACTTCCCAGACCTGCAGTCCCTTCCGGGCACAGACAATCAACATGCTACAGAGCCCTGATTCATCTCTGCCTGTCTTTATTTGTTTTCTTTATGAAGTTTTGTTTGATCCTCTGGGCTTCTGCAGAGAGGGAAGAACAGTAGGGGAGCTGGTTTCACTGACATAATGCTAATCTGACTGTGAATGTGAAACCCACCTGAGGTTTTCGGGAGACATCATTACACATCATGGGCTTCAACTGGCAGTAGGCTGGTCAGGACCATATGGTGGAGTGTCTGTTGAGTGCCAAGGGAAGCCTGTAAGTGACTGTATGAATTATGGATCACATTGAATAGTGTTAAGTATCATGCCTACTTAGCATGTGGTTAGTGCTGTCACTATGCACCTGTATTGCTGAGAAGCTGGAAGCCATAATTCATTTATTATATCACATTAGCCATTCACTGGGAGCTCAGGAGCCACGGACGATAACAGGCAGTCATCAGTCTTCTCTGAACAAGAGCAGCTCATCAAAATGCTATTGAATTGCCTGCGCTTAACTCACTGAATTGAGATGTCATTACTGCTCCTGTAAAATGATCTTTTCTCCACTTTTGTTCCTCTCTATTGTATATTGCATCAAATTTTCAAATTTGCCAAATGGAATTGCATAAATGCAGAACTGTTCAATCTGTCACATATCGGCGTTAATCTCCTCACTCATTCATCCTCTCATTTCAGACGCTCTCTTCAGTCAGAAGTGGGACCAGGTCTAGGGTGGTGGTTCTCAAGATGGGGACTGGGGCCTTCCTTTGGGGTCACAGAATCATTTTGGTTGGACACAAAATGATTCATGGATAAAAAAAAAAAAAAAAATCTACTGAAAAGCTTTATTATCATGTCTACTTTTTCTTATTTTAACTTTTTTTTTCATGTAAAATACTTAACAGTTCTAATCCTCTTGGCCTATTCTGATAATAAAATGGAACAAGCAGAAAACAAAGCACTTTTTGGTTGAGCTATTCACCATTCTGCATACCTGTGATAGGGTCGCGAGTAGGAATCGCTTTTTAGGGCTCATGACCCAAACAGGTGGTTGCTTGCAGCCTCAAACATATTTTATTTTCATCTGTCTGATGCAGTCAGGCAATCATATAAGTACAATGTTCAAAATAATATATCTCTTCTACTTTATATATCTGTCTGGTTAGGCACCAAAAAGCTTAAATTCAGTGAAGCAGCTTTTGGATCGTTAACAAACTTGATTCATTCACTTCTTGATTATTATTTTTTTTAATCGCACTTTTGTTTAATTTTGGGTCTTTTTTTGTTAATAGTTATATAAACTTGTTGGGCAAAGCAAACAAAAGGCAGCACAGGGTTTTGTGTGTGTGTGTGTGTCTCTCTCTCTCTCTCGCTCTCTCTTCCTCTTTCTCAGTGGGTAGCTAGTGCATTAGGCTTCTGTGTTTTTTGTACTTTGTGGGCTGAATCTGTGTCACCGACTGTGCACTGATTTTTGATACCAAAGCCACAAAATGCCTCTGACTCAGCCGCTGCTCGCCCTGAGCCTGCACCTAGCCTTCGTAAACAAAACAAACCAGTGCAGTAGGATATGTTATGACTGACAATATGATAGAGATGTGCTACTGAGAGGAGTTGGGACTGGGTAAGTCTGAACTCTTTGGGAATGGGATGCTATTCTTTGTTAGCGTGATGCTAACCGAGGCCTGTGCAGCCAGCACATTACATAAAAGTGACATAACATGTTGGGACTTTTTTGTAATTTTGGTAAAAACTGAATAACAATGTAATTTTATGATATCTACAGACAAATTGCTTCAACACACAACTAAATTATGTTGCAGTAATGTGTCATTTCATTGATGACAAAAGTTGTAATATCTATCAAACTTTGCTCATCTGTTCATGTTGTTATAATGATTTGGTGGCATTTGGTTTTCTAAGAGGGCTCCAGTAATAAACATCACCAAATATCCTCCCATCGTTTAATATTCAAATGTTTGAACAGCAGCAGAATCACTGATGAATGTAAAATATGTCATACATGTACATGACCAGCTGACTGAGCCTAACATTGCCTTAGAGTATTCAAGCACACACACTGTGCACCAGACTGGCGCTTCATACATAGCAGATAGTACAGGAAATGGGACAGCAGCGTTTCACATAATTTCATCATCAAAGCCTTCCCCATTGAGGAACAGTCAGTGAATGAGTACTGAGCGAGGAGGCCTCTTTCAGGACACTTCATATCACTGGCAGCCACACTTCCACACTGAAGCTGCAAGAACTAGCGCTGTTAAAATAAAATATTTGTTATTCTGTGCAACAAAGAAAAACTTCTGCCAAACATAAAAGAGAAGAGCCGCATGAATCCATTCGGCGCTCGCTTGCTCCTGAAGTCTGTTGGCCTTTGCCACAGAAACTGCTGCATTCAATAATGCATGCCTAATTTAAAAGACCACTGCCTTTTTGGTACCTTTTCTCGTCTCTGTTGCAGGAGTTAGAGGTGGGTGATGCTACATCTCTACCTGTCTGTAGCTGAACTTTAGCCCTTCAGTGGATCTAATTTCCCGCTTTGATAGTAGTATTAGTCCTTATAGTGACCTGAGGGAGATGGCTTGACCCGTGAAGTGAGTAGGTTTACTGTCCCCATAGGTAAAGGTTTTACTGCCTATTTGAGGCATCATCAAGCCGCACCGTGGCGACTTGGAACAAAACATCAATAATTCAAGGACAATTAATTCACCTTGGGATCGGTCTTCAAGGAGAACGAGGATAGGAGCCTGACAGGATGAAGTGTTTCTGCCCTCTGATGGCTCCATTTTACACTGTGTCTCATTATGGGTTGATATAAGTCTAGTTCTTTGGCACATACTAATAGATAAATAGTAGTTGTAGTCCAATCAGTGGACCTGATATATCAGGAGCCACAGTTACCTTAATGAGCATTATATGTGCTAAGGTTTTGGCCTTAGCACATGACTTGGATCCTGCATAGGAACATAAGAAGGAGAAAAACATGTTCTACCTACTAGTACACCCCTTGACAAGTCTGAGTTTTGCTTCCTTTTCTAGTTTGTGCTTTAGATTATCCATGCAAAAGATGCTTTGGCCATTTTTTGGGAAGACTGCTTGTAAAAATAGATATATGCAAGTGCTGTCAGTCAGATCAACTGTCACAGCTTGATGAGGATCTGTAGCAAGGCTGACCTTCTAATGATTGGTCTCCAGCTAGGGTCACGGCAGGACTCCCGTGTAATTTCCTTCCTTATCCGTAAAGATGACAGGAGTGTCAGCAGCTGGAGTGCTTAGATATGATGGGAAAGTAGATATAATGTCTTGCTCTGTGTTAGAGTACAGGTGGTATGGGCTCTGCCTGCTTACAGCTACAAAAGGTGCTGAGAGGCAGAGAGATTGGATTTAAAAAAAAAAAAAAAAAGTAATTTTGTCCTGCTTCAAAAGATCCAGCCAAATCATTTATGATAGACTCTGGAGCAATGTGGTCTCTGTCTCTGTGTCACTGGATTGGCAAGCTGCAGAAGAGATGATGTGCGGGGAGAAGAGTCCCCGCACATACACAATCTGACACACACACACACACACACACACAAACACAAACACACACACTGCATTCCTCTGTTTTCTGTCTGATCGGGTCAGGGAACCTGCCTCGTGCTATCGTATGTCTTGATAATCTGTTGGAGCAGGAATCAGTCGTAAACAACCACAGACCTGGGGAGCTTTCAACTTTCAGTCTGGTGCTGGCAAACAGGAATCAGAGGGGCTCTGTGTCTCAGCAGTTTGCTTCCACTTTGTACTGCAAAAAACCCAAGAGCTACTATCATTATTTTAAGATGCTTTAGAACTTTTTACAATGGTACAACACCACAGTGTGTACTCATAAACACTGTCACAGTGTCACTCTAACATCACATACAGCCATGCTGCATTGCAGCAAAACTGCACTAGAGAAGATTTTTTTTAAATGTAAAAATACACCCATCGTTGATCCTAAATCACAAAGTGTCACTGCAGCAGAAAGGAGTGTACCATCCCCACTTATTAAGATGCCCTATATTCGGCCTGTTTGCTGGTGTTAAAACTATTTGGGTGTCAGGTGTGGTCACTGATGGGAATTCTTCCTGGCGTACAGAAAGTGATGAATTGAAACTTAAAAGTGAAACAGCACCGAAGCAGCAAGCAGGTAGAAGACGAAAGACTAATACACAGCTGGCTCAGATTTTATTTATTTATGGCAAGGGCTAACAATTTGATGTGACTTGAATGAATAAAATTTGAACTAACAGTTTAAGGAAGCTGCACTCAGCGATGACTGAACCTGCAACAAAAAGATTTTCTTCACCACTTTCACCTCCATCAACCGCTAAGAGGAGGAAATTTAGGTCCACAGAGTGTGCAGTTTACTGATTTCACATTCCATGATTTTTGGGCATTGCAGTCCTCAAAATTCAGTTATCTCTCATTGCCATTTGGGCTGCCAACATGCAAAGTTAGTAGTGCTTTAAAGCCGCACTATAAAGACTGTTTGTGATTAAAAAATTAATGCTATCTCTTGTTTTATTTATTTATTTATTTATTTTTTTTTTGCAGTGGCATACCTGGAAAGAAATGTGGGACCATTATCTTATCAGCCGAGGAGCTGGGAAATTGCAGAGTAAGTCCTAAGTATTTGCCTTTTATTGTCTTAGTTTTGGAGCATTACATTTTTTTTTGCATTTGCTTATAGTTCCATTAAAATATACTGTATCTTAAATTGATAAATTTACTGTAGCTGGTAGATTATGGCATGTCACTGCTATGCATTGTATTGTAATGTATTTGACATAATGTGGGAAAATAGTGCTTGTTGTTTAACTTACATGATACATATTTGCCACTATTCACTTGCTGGCTCAACTGAAATGGGCCGTTTCAAAACCTAGACCTCAGTAAGATATACTGTGTCTTAATTGTACCTATTAAACAGCAGATTACAGTATGCCACTATGCAGTTGTATCTGTCATGAGAGAACTGTGTACACAGTGAACATGACATGAATGTGAATAGCTGTTTAATGAGACTGCAATGTTTATTCCAATCACTGAAACATGCATTTCCTTCTATGTGTGGTGTGTTAATCCATGAATCAGTGTTAATAGCCTATGTCCACTAATGCCCATTGGCTCCCTCTCTGCACTGCTAAATGAAGATAGTAAATAATCACATTATAGTGCTGCCAGTGGAGCAGGAGAAAGTAGCAAGACTTATTGGCCAGAACAATTGGCCTCCCTCAGAGGCTATAAAGGAAACCATCGAGCTGCAGCTACTGTATAAATGTTTTATGATAAAGCACCCCTAATTCATCTAAGATGTGTAACATACCAACTCCATACATGAGTAAACATCTGGCATGAATGCTAAGTGAAATGCATTTTATTTTATTTTCATACAGCAGTTGTGCCGGACTTTTAGATTTTTGGGGGGGGAAATTTTGATACCAACAGTATAATCCGTACCCTGAGAAATAAACAATCACCTATCAGGGCAACACAGATACCAGGCTGATAATAAAACCGCCACAGTAATCATTAGTGATTTTATCCTGCTTGACTGAAGTGTCATTGCTTACAGTCAGTGAGCGCAATGAGGGACTGCCGTGAGTCACCAGGTGCAGTGCATCTGCAATGATGGGAGTTAGCGTCATCACTGCAAAGCACCACTCCAAGAAGTGATTTGTAATATAAATGCAAATGATCATTACTGGTACCAGTGGTCGTTTCCTCTCTCCCAGAGTTGATTAGAGGGACATAGACCTGAAATGTCACTCCGAACCGGCCCTGTTTATACGGAATTAAACTCTAAAAGGAAATACCTCAGGAAGTCTCTTTTAAATAAAAATGGGAAACTGTAAGCAAAGACAAATTCTGGTTGAATTATTTGAAGCCTGTGTTGTCAGTAGAAGCCCCACACCTGTGAATTATGACAATGTGGAATTACTATCATCCATCTGGATGCTGTTTACTGTATAATCCACCTGTGAGCAGCAAATTGAGGCGGCTGAGTTGCCGGTCCCCTGAGGTAAACATAACAACTCTTGTTTGGGGGAAACTGAAACCAGCAGCTTGGGCTAGATGGGGAGTCGACTGGGAAACTTGTGCAGGGACTGTTACTGAGAGGCAGGTTGGCTCTCACCTTTGTTGTAGATTTGCCAGGTATCATTAGACAGAGCAACAACCCCAGCATGGATCAAAGGCTCCCTCTTGGCTGCTGTTATCTCTGGCACATACTGTATGAGCAGCTAGGCTTCAGCGGTTGGCTTTCTCTCAGCTCCTCCTCACAGGCCAGCCACGGATCTGGCTGATTGAAATCTAAATAAACCGCACAACCCTTTTCATATGACAGCGGTAAATCACAGTGAGTTTTATTCCAGCCTGTTTGTGCATTCAGTATGAAACTGGCCTAGCACTGAAAAGGTAAGGTATATCAGTGTAGTCCAGTGCATATCAAGGTATACCTAATACCACCATCTCATGAATATGCTCACGTATTAGCCTCGCATTCATGAGCAGTAGGATGACAGCCTCGCACTCCTACACTCGCCAATCAGCCTAATTACCCTTGACGTTGTGAATGGTAAGGTTACAGCGTATTTCCTCCAGTGATTTTCATCCACTGGTAACATGAAAGGAATTTGCTTTGGTAAGAGCGCCTCAGTTTAACACTACAGTGGGAAAAGGGAGTTGCGCTTTGTTAACATTTTCATATATGAGATGTTCCTCCCATTAAGAAAAATTCTTTACCTGAGGCTTACATTCATAATATATCAGGCGTAAACAAGTGAATGAAAGGAGTGAGCTACACTAAGGAATTGTGTTAACGTCTGATTCATATAATCCTCTGGCTCATGATTCATTTGGTGATACATTTTTGCCTCCGAGGATGCCATGATACAGGAGTATGGCTTACATCCAAATGATGTGAGTTAATGTTATGTGAATTGGGTATTGACTCATGTTTTCATATTTCCGTTCCCACAGTCCTTTGAGAGACGAGTCCCAGTCTTAGAAATTGACAGTATGTGCAGCAGTACTGCCCACCCCATGCAGCGATATTTTGGTAGACGGCAGTAAAGGGAAGCACAGACTACACTGAATTTCCCTCTGGTGCTCTTAAACCCCTTCTGGCTGCTGAAATGAATGGTCTGCCTTTTTTCCCCCACTTAATAGAAAACTCTGCTAGGCACCAAAGTGAGCATGTGTTATCTGTGCTTAATGAAAGCTTATAGCACCATGTCTCCATGATAGCATAATTGTAGAGGTTGTGTCAAAGCTAAGCAGAGCAGTGCAAGGCCTGGTTTTACCAAGATGCCGCTATTTCTGCTAAGTACTTTGGAGTTCTCTTCTTTAATGTGATGTGGTGTTTTTTTGAAACCACAAAACCAGTCACAAGAGAAACTTGGCTGCACAAATGAAATGTTATTGCGAAACACCATTGGGGGGGTTTGAGCTTGACACGCTTTGGGACCGCACTGCACAGTAGATGGTCCTCTAGTTTAGCTGATTCGTACCAAGTACGCAAATGGGAAAAGTCAATTTTCCTTTAACATACTCGCTACCATTATCGTAGAATAGGAGGAAACAACTGTTGGTTTATAGACTGAACCTTCGATAATAACTTAGAATGATGGTGGGAAATGAAAATAGATATACAACAGCTCTGGTCCATTTAGCCACCACTGGCTGTTTTAATCAGCTCTTTACTTTGTTTCTCTTTGCAGTAACAAGTTGTGTTTTCAGCAGCTCCGCTGTGTTGATTGGGAACAACAGTGCTAATCAAAACAGCTCAATTTTCAGGAGAACACTTTGAAAGTTGTTTTTTACCATGTGCAACTTCCACTGGCATCTTCAGCAGTGGCGGTACAGATAGAGGTTCTGGTGCAGTGTTAATTTAGTCAGCTAAAATTGTGACTAAAATCTCCAAACACCCCCCTTTTTTTCAAGCAATAGCAGTGATGAAAACACCTTGAAAAAAGTGAGGTTGATGACAATATAACAAAACAAAAACATCAGAGTTGCTGAATGAAATCTATTTTCTTTACTATCTCGGTCCATTTATATTCGTACACAATGAATAAACATTTACATAGCATAAACTGCAACTATGTCATTGGCCAAATTTGCTTTCCCAGTGATTGTCTTTTGCAACATTTACACATTTCAGCATCTAATATGGGCTTGCCTTTTTCGCAAATCTATGACTGTTAAAGGGTAGAGTATCGTGTGTAATATAACCAAGGATAAAGTGGTTTATAAACAGAATGACTGAATTCTGACTAAATAAATGACACTGAGTAAACAAATACAATGGCACAGCAGGAGACCTATAACTGCAATTGGATTGAGAGCCAGGCCCCCGTTTTGTTTGTATGACATGTTCTCCCAGCATGCCACGAGACATATTACACACGCCAACTTAAAAAAATAACCCAAATTAAGGCTTTGCAAATGTCTTTTGAAGTAGGAAATCAACATGTTCAGCATGTTTATTAAGCCTCAAGGACACACACAGTGTGATTTGGTAAGAAATTTTGAATGTAAACAGGAAGAGAACATTGGGTACCTAGACTAAATCAAAATGAAATGACTAAATTGTGACTAGAACTATTAATCACACTGGGGCAAATGACTATGATTAGACTCAATTCAAAAATGTGCATCAAAATTAACACTGCTCTCGTGTGATCTGTCTGATATCTGTGTCCAATACCTAATGTAATATAATATGATTTAGAGAGAGAGATGTCAGAGTCATGGCCAACCAGACTGATGTGGGTCAAAGTAATCGAAGGAGGTCCTGCATCGTCCATCTAGCCCTGCAGCACACTGATTCAGATTTAATCGGTGCACTTCACAGCTTGAAATCCCAGATGCTTGGGTAAAAACAGGCCTTATTTATTTGTGTCTGCTGATTGGATGCATTACATTTCTCCTGACATGACATCTCCTGCTGTGAGGGTGAGAAACTCAAGGTCTAACCCTGGATTACAGTCCCCCTACCTATACTGCGTGGAGTCCTCAGATTTACAGGGCTACAAGTTTTCCAAAAAGTAATATAAGGCTTTGAGAACATAAGCCTCAGATAGAAAGTGTAAACTGTGGAAAACACTCTGAAGGGTCTCCTTTGATTTGAGTGTTTATCTGTATTATAAAGGTGTGAAAAGACATTAACAATGCTTATTTTTTGTTGTCCAGTCTATGCACGCTGTGCAGCCTCCTTTTATACAGTACAGCCTAATACCTTGACCACAGGGAGACTCTTTGGCACCGAAAACATTATGGAGCACGTTCATTGTCCTTGTAATGGCAGTGCGCAGTGAAATGCTGCCTAAATGAGTATAATTATGGTAATACCAGCCTTTCTAATGTATCATTAGCTGCACTCACACCCTCCACATCCTTTTTGTACACAATCTCCCTCCATGTGTGGGATTTTAGAATCCATTTCTGTGCCTCTGTATGGACTCTCATACTGTTATGATTATACTCAGTACAACAAGGTATTTTCAATTTGAAACCCCCCATCCCATCTACAGTTGTTATGCAGGACTTGCATAATAAATAAATGATAATGAATGCATTTGCTCTATCCTGGTTTTGGAAACTACAGCACATTGGCTGGTTTCATTCTAGACTTATTAGGATTCAGTCAGCACTTTCCCCTTATTTTGGTGCTTCAGTGCTTTTATATCTTGGCATGCAGCATGTATTAACAAACCACGGGAAGCAAACAGAGGAAGAAGCATGGATTTACAATGTAGTCCCTTTCTTTTGTGTTTTTATTCCTCCCACTGTCTCTCTCTCTCTGTTTTTCCCTCTCTCTAGGATTGTGCCACCATGCAGTTCTGTGCCAACAAACTGGATAAGAAGGACTTCTTTGGGAAGTCTGACCCTTTCATGGTCTTCTACAGAAGCAATGAGGATGGCACGTGAGTGCATCTGTCTCTTGGTTAGGTTTCTCAGCGGCTTTTCATTTTGGCTTCTCAAAGATAGGTAGGAGGGCTCTCTGTGGAGATCAAAAGGGAAGGGAATCAAGGTCAAGAGGACTGTGTTGGGAATACTTGAGTTCAGCTGCATAGAGATGAACCGACGTGGAGACACAGACATGGTGCCACAGCAAACCTAGTAGGAAGATTTAGTGATGGTTTTTGCTGAGAGATGTTTGTTTTGGGATCCCATGCCTTGTTTCTCTGTGATTCCAGGTTCACTATCTGCCATAAGACCGAGGTGGTGAAAAACACGCTGAACCCTGCATGGCAACCCTTCTCCATCCCTGTTAGAGCGCTCTGCAATGGAGACTACGACAGGTAGGATACAGGGTGATGTTAATAAAAGCTGTACACACATACACACACACACACACACACACACACACACACACACACATTCAGACCGAGAGGAGCCTATGTGATTTTCCAGGGGAAAGCCGCACAGATTTTCAATATGTGGTGTAATCATTTCAAAATGGGTTGGCCTCAGCAAATTTAGACGCCATCGATTTTCTACCATTATTTTATCTGCCACTCAAATAAAGAATTATTACAGGTCTATCTCTGACTACCTGCTAGACTCGCTCGGCCATTCATTGATTTGTCCGCAACTGGCAATAGCATTTCAGATAAGTCTCTGATTGGCTGCGCCACTGGCATCTCCTATCTTATCTGAATCTCTGCAGAGCAAAGGGCCTAGCGGGAGTGCTGACAAGCAGGAAGACTCTTGGCAGGAACATAAAAAAATGTGTGAGATAGAGCGGGAGGGAGAGGGGGAGGAAGAGGAAGAGCGGCTGTATATTCTGTAGATGTTGGTCTATGAGACAGGTGGTTGGAACATCAGAGGAGACCTGTGTGTGTGAATGTGCTTGTGTGTGTGCGCGCGTGCATAAGCATGGAAGTAGAACTAGACAGCCATGAGAGTCTGTAGAAGCAGTCAAAGAACACATGTCAAATCTGGCCCTCTCCACCACACTGACGCCCTGAGGAGCCGGGGTCTGGGTGTCAACAGAGGTTCTTTTCACTGTTGCCGTCTCTGCTCACCTGCCCAGGCAAGCTAATTGGGTCAGACAGATGGAGTGGAAGCATGAAAGACCGCTGATTCCTTTTGAGGATTTTGATGGAGAGAGAATCCTATGGCAATTTAGTGCCTCACCTAGTTTTCAGAGCTAGTATAAAATATCTAAAGTCTGTGGTGCTATATTTTGAATTTGACTGTATTTCCAAGATCTATACGGCAGTGCCTCGCCAATTTTCAGCCCTTTGTCTCATTAATTCTCTGCAAATTAATATTTAAACCGTGGTTAAAGTGTAATGGTTTCAGTTTTAAAGTATAATGGTTCAGTAATAATAATGAACCCGGTCTGGGCCTGTGTGAAGTCATATTTTCTACATTTATTTCTGCAGGAGAGGGGGTTTGGATGCTGTGCTGATTCTGAGCCTTGTAGTCTATCGTTCATTGAAGGTGCATGGCCCAGGTGTTTTGTCAAAAGCACAGCGTTGGCTATACTTTTGATACCAGGCAGAATTCACAGACTGACTACAAGAGGTTATCCAGTTACTATTCATCTTAGTTTCTTTTTGTTCTATGCTTCAGATTTTCTCTGTGGGTGTATTATTATGATTTTTTTTTCTCATGTGATTCTAAAGCATGAAATGATCCTCAGTATTGCCTCTCCACAGCCGCGTCCTTCAACCTCACGTGGAGCTGTCGACTCTCTCGTAGCAGTTTGGCTTTAATAGCTATCAGAAAATGAAATGCTTCCCATTTCCATTCAAACATGCGGTGGTGTGCATAGAAACAGAAATCAAAGTGATCCGAGGTCTCGTTTTGCTCTGTCCTAGCCAATAGATTTAATAGTTTTGGTACTGTTGTTTATGGACCTGCTTTCATTATTGGCATCAGAGTCACATTAGGGGAAATTGACATTGACTGACACACCGCTAGGGAATCGTCTGCCATGCTGGACTCCAGTGTCAAAACACATTAGGTTTTTTTCATCATGTCCGTCAATCAGCAAGATCCTATCACTCGCTCTTTCTGATTCTCTTTTATCTTCCTGTATTGTATTTTTATTCAATGCTATTAAGTATTTAGAAGGAGAAATCCGTGGGTTTTCACAGCACAGATTCACAGTTTACTTCTTGCCCTATCTCTCTCTGTACTACATGGTTGCACACATTTGTTAGGATGGAAATACGTTTTGTGCAGACAGAATGAGTTCAGGTCTGGATAGCAGGGCATCTCTCCATTACCCTTCTTCCTGGACCCGATGACACATGATTGACAGGAGCTGGGGGGGGAGAGCCATTGATCTTTCCATCAGAACTGGTAGAGGAGGAACCCTCTCCCTCATTCTCGATGATTCCTCTCAGGCATGCTT
This sequence comes from Neoniphon sammara, assembly GCA_900302535.1. NCBI lineage: Eukaryota > Metazoa > Chordata > Actinopteri > Holocentriformes > Holocentridae > Neoniphon > Neoniphon sammara. Next base: position 35,022 of record OMKZ01033725.1, on the reverse strand, counting down.
ATTTGGTTTCTCGCCTTCCAACTTATTTTGGGAACTTGCAAAATATGCTCCCTCCCAAGAGGTTAGTTTTCTATCTTTGGCAGGTGCAGGAAAAATGCTTCGCCCAAACTTTTGGCAACTCTATCAATCTGCTCACTCGTCTAGAAGACTCTGTCTCCACACACAAACTTTAAGTCACTGGTAAATGATTCGCTAAAGTTTTTGTTGCTGGTTTATCATCCTTCTCTGAGAAGTTATGGACTTTTTTGACTGTTTTTTCCTATGAGGCTGACTGAGTTTGATTTATCTTCTTTGTGGACCCATAATGGTCTTAGCTGTTTGATTACAATTTTCAAAATTTGTCATTTGCTAATGTGTTTTCAAAACTGTCCAGTCTCTGTGTACAGCACATTGTAGTTTTGAGGAAATAATTGATTTTTTTTTTCCCCGTCGCTTTCAAATGATCCCTTGAAAGATGTTCATGTTTTGGATTCAAAGCACTTGTTTCAAGAGAGTGGGCTCTCTATGATTGATCTAAATCAGCCTGCACTTAACGATTAATGAGCTTTAATAGCTTGTTTTCCCTGCCAGACCAAACAGACACAGTGTGAGTCCAGCAGCTCTTCCTCATCTTTTAATTATGGCAGAGTGATTTCAGCAATGCTTTCTGAGAAGTTTTATTTGAAGGACATTTAGGTAGTGGCCCACGTATTACATCAATGGGCTCACACAAACAAACACTCCTCTTCAATGTGTCTTACAGAACGATCAAAGTGGAAATATACGACTGGGACAGAGATGGAAGGTAATGGACACACACACACACACACACACACATGCACACACACAAACAGTCTTGATTGCTATGTGATTGAAATGTAATTTATGTTAGAAATTTTCCTCGTCTTATCCACTGCCTGAGAGTGTCTGATTCACCTTAATCTTAATTTATGCAAATTCTGTAAATCATCGTAACAATCTCGTAGCCTCAGATCCTCATTCAATTTTTTCACACTAAATAGAAAACCCATCATCAAAATCACAATCTTTCTGACCATTTTCACCATTCATGCTTCAATAGAAATAGATTATTATGTTCTAGATATGCAACAGTGACAGAGCTGTGCAATTTCTCCAATTCCTTGGGATATTTATCTCCTTTTGATCTGTTTGATCGCACTGTTTGACATGGTGTTGTCTTTACCTTCCAGCCATGATTTCATTGGTGAATTCACCACCAGCTTCAAAGAGCTATGTCGGGGTCAGAGCCAGTTAAACATCTATGAGGTGAGTGGTGATGGAGAGACAGAGAGCTTTTAACCCCGGCCAGACATAGCGATCGCTCTAAATCCCAATTTCCCCCTGAGAGCAAGAGCAGAGGATGCTTTTTGTGTAAGAGAGGTTTGTGTACACTTGTCATTTTGAATGATACTTAAGATCGGATTAGAAAAAAATGGATTTTTCTAGATCACGTCACTATATTTCCACACATTGTTGTTATGTGGCTATGAAACAGCTGTATGTGGCCATGTGATGGGTGCTGTGCCCACATTACTTTTTCCCTCCCTCCTCCTCCATCTCTTTACATTGTTTGTATGCACATTGTGGCTGGATTTGTGTCCAGGTGAAGAATGATTCAGATCACATTGCAAGCCTAACCAATTTCATATCTAGTTTGGAAGATCTGATACCACAGTGAGCAAAATCGTGGCACAATCAGATAATAAAAGTCTCCTTGATAACAGGGGTAGCAGACCCAGCACTGCTGGACAGCGCTGTGTGCACACTGTTAGGGTACATGCACCCATGGCATACAGACTAGATTTAACATTAACATACAAATAATCGAAATGGAAATGTGGAGACAGTTTAACACAATAGCTGGGTAAAAAAGTATGGTATCAGAAATACTCAGTTGGTTGTAATTGTAACCTTGTAAGCTTGTGCCAGCTTAGGAAAAACAGGAGCGAAACATGGATGCTCTTTAAATGTGTCCGCTGCAAAATAATGTTCACAGTGCAACAGCTAATGCTATTCCTAACTTGATGTGCTTTTGCAATTAGCATAAATTCAAATTGCCTACTTAAAAGAGGCAAATGAACACACTCTCAAGTAGTAATTATTTATCAAAATAATTTTGATAGATGAGTTTCCGACTTGACATGACCTTTACCATGTCATCTTGGAAAAGGAAAAGACCATTTGCTTATATCTGTTACTGTTGATTGTATTATCTCTATTTTTACAATGGGGAAGACCACCATCTGTCAATTATATGTGACATTAGAATGTCAGCAACTGTTACTGTAACTTTATAGTTTGAAGTCATGTATTTAACCATTTATCACATCAATGCAAACATTCTAGAATGTTAGCAAACATTCTAGAATGTTTGCATTGCATGACAAATGTGATAAATAGTAATAATGTGTCATATTTACATTGTATAAATTGCCATGATGTCAAAAAAAAAAAACAACAACTCAGGGGTTGAGAAAACTTGCACGAGTTTCCAACTTGAACAGCCGTTACACTGCACTCTTTTTTTAGTAGGAAGTCGATATTTCTGACCTCAGACTTTGAGCAGGACACAGATTTAGTATCTGAGAGGTGAAGTGGTTCAGCAGACCATATGAGGCAAGGAGTTTAGGTGGTAAGAGTACAAGGGGGAATGCAGCAGAACTATGCTTGCAATTTGATTTTTTTTTTTTTTCAGACAGCCCTTAGAGGGGTAGATTGGGTTTTACTGTTAGACCCTTGGAGGCTCCTACTGGTCCCTGCTCATTAAAACACTTGCCACGTTACATTAGCCTCTGAATTAGTCATGGAGGTGAGTTAAGGAAAGAATAGGGCCAACAGAGAAATTGAGATGGAGAGGACGGGGGGTAGACAGGGATAAGTAGAGAGAGAGAGACGTCATGAGAGAGAGAGAAAGAGAGAGACAGAATGAGTGAGTAGTGGCATGCAGACTTGCCCTTTCACGCTGCTGACATGGCAGAAGCAGGTGCATTCATTAACCTTCACCAGACCTTTCTGGTTTCCAATACGGAGAATGAAACAGAACAGCCTCTTCGCTTACACTTCGCCATGTCTGTCGCCAAGAATCAGATGGGTTTCATGATGCGGCCGAGAACGCCGTGGCACTGCCTTTTTTTCCCACTGACAAAAATCAATTTGAATAGGTCATGGGACAATGTGTTCCACCTGTTTGTAGATTCCCGCGTACTCGTTCTGACATGCAAGAAACCTGCACAAACATTAGCTCCATAAGTTGTATTGGAGTTGACAGCGGCCTAATGCTAACAGAGGTTGGTGTAATTGAAAGTGATATCTGTTTGATGTAATGCGAGCTTGGCAGTGAGTGATGGCTGTGGTGCTACAAGGCATTATCTGTATGGGAGGAGATGAGAGGAGCAGCATCAGAACCACAGAGGCCGAACAGAAGAGGAGAGCCCGAGGAGAAGAGGAGACGAGAAAACAGTGGCCTACCTTTGACTTTATTATTCAGCACAGTTTACCCCAGGCTGGTCCTTTATATATGTGTGTGCGTGTGTGTGTGTGTGTGTGTGTGTGTGGACTCCTGGAATGAGCAGCAGAGATGTTTGACCTTGATGGCTTGCTCTTGCATACATGTTTTTGCCTCAAGCGCTGAATACAAAATTCATGTATGCCAGAGTGTTCTGTAATCTCTCACAATCAACTCTCCTTGCTTATTTGCCTTATGTCTGTGTGTGTGTGTGTGTGTGTGTGTGCATGCAGACATTCTTACATATCAGAGAATTTATGTTCCATTTAAAATTTCTGACTGTGTGTGTTTACCATTTATATATCAGGAATAAATGTTCTGGATAGAGATATGGGTCATGGGTTACTGTGTTACATTGTCGCCAGGCTTGGTAATGTGTACGTATAATACAGTGTAGATGCTTATAAAATCCCCCTGAATAATCTGTATCCCACCGCAAGGCATGATCAATGCTATCTCATTCTCACCTACTGCAGTTATTGGATTCAGTCCCCATGCTCCATTACACTTACAGACATGGAGGAGGAGGACAAAGATGTTTTTATTACTTGCCCAAGGGTGGATAAAAAGAATTGTGCTGCAAGTTTACATTATCATTATCCTCCTTTTTTCTGCTCTGCATTGATACCAGGTGGTGAATGCCAAGAAGAAGCTAAAGAAAAAGAGATACATCAACTCGGGGACGGTGAGTCTGAGTTCTGAGATAAGAGCCAACCTTCAGGTGCACTCACACCTCTGCCCTCCTCTGCTTTTGTATTCATCAGGAAGTTTCCGCTAAGTGGATTGCAGCAGGCAGAAGTTCAGCTCTGTTAAGTGTGTTTGTTCCATGCCCAATCTTGAAGTTTATGGTGTGCACAATGGATATTAGTGAAGGGGAAAACGTTCTCATGACCCCAGATGGGGTGACTAGCCAAGTCCATAGTAATGCATAAAGAGACTCCTGTCTGAGTCCTATTAGTGAGGGCCAGTGACTGATGTTTATAAGTGAGCCGCAGCACCGTTACTGCCCAAGCACTTTGGCTGCTTGCTCTTGCTGAATACGATGACTGCATAATTAAAATCTGAGGCTAGTTATCCATCACACCAGCCCATCAGTGTGCACACACATGGATGTTCCCTCAGTGATTGCAATACTAATATGCTGCGCAGCGTCAGACCCATTCAGCCTCGATGAATCATTTTGTGAGTAGTTAGCCCTGGGGTCAGTGGTTAATGTGTAGATTGGCAAATTTTGTTTACCTTAATTGCCATTATGTAATCTGTTTGGACTTTGTTTCCCAGGTGTCCTTGCTGTCATTCACTGTGGAGTCGGAGTACACCTTCCTGGATTACATTAAAGGAGGGTGAGTACTTTTGATGTTTTGTGCGTCATTTGTCACTGTACATTTGTGCTTCAGTGCTGTGTGACCAGGCTCCTTACAGTTGCCTAAACAGTAACACCACGTAATTTTACTTCCCGTCTCACTGACATTTACATTACATTTACATTTACCACTGCACAACGCCTCGATTAGTACATTTCGACGCGTTATTCCAGCTCACGTAGCTCATTCTCTTTCCCATTTCCCCTGCTGCCCCCCAGCAGTTCTTGGACTTCCATGATCCCACGTTCGTTCCAATGTTAAGAACCGCATTTTACTTTAAGTGGCCTGGAATTTTCTGTATGGGCGGAGAGTGCGTCCCCAGAGGAGACCATCTTGTCTGCGGCCTTAGCCACAATGTGAATGAATATGAATGACTATGATAAAATATGGAGAGGATCTTAGAGCTTAATTAAACACAGCCGACCTGTCATATATGGAAATGTTTCTCAATAGATCAGTGCCTGCCCTGGTTTTTTAGTTTTCTGCTGCTTTGCCACTGATGGTTATGTGTCCCAGTTCTGTCCTATTGGTCTCTCTCTAACTTACACAAATGGACACACATACCCGCACATTTAAGGTAACAGTGTTTTCACCCTTACCTCTGCCGCCCATCAGAGCTTGTGCTGTACTTTGATGGGAAAATTGAGTGAGAGAGGCAGGGAATTTATAAGTAATAATGGTCCCAAGTAGAATTTGTATCACACTTGTCGTCTACAAATAGTCCACCCTTTGCAAAAGTGTAAAAAAATAAATAAATAAATACAAAAATAAACCCAAATCTGTAACCTGATGTTCTAAAATGTGTGGTGATACCTCAGCATTCATGAAAGTGTAAAAAAGGTTTATGCAGTCCCTCCAGGGATGTGTGACTCTGTGTTGAAAACTGAACCAATCTCTGAAATATTGTCTAAAACAGCAAAGTAGGTGCAATTTTGGCTGGTTGTTTTGCATAAAGCAGTCCAGTCAAACCATATGTCCACACAAACTGTGTACCTTGGTCATTTTTCACAACAACTAACAACCCTTTTATAATACAACTAACACTTCTGCAGTGGATTGTAATATCATCCAGGTTCAGGCACAGAGACTGTCAGGTCCACAGTTCTAGACCTACGCTCTTAAACTGGTTAGAGGTGGTTAAGTTTAGGAGCAGGGTAGCTCAGGTTAAGGTTAAAATAAGGATCTGGACCTGCTGTAAATAATTTGGGCCATTTTCAGCTCTGTCTAAAAGTGCTGGTCTGAAACTGTGATAGTTCTCCAGTCCTGCAGCTCAATGAGGACAATGATTTGTAGTTTCATGTAAGTTTTATTCACCTTTACAAATTGACTCCACTTTCTTTTTCATTTAAGCTGCACTGCTATTATAACCTGCACTATTATTATACATTCATTTATCCTAAGCCTTGGGTTTTCATACCACCCTGGTCTCATTAAATTTTGTGAAATAAGGATAATATCTTTGATAAGTTAAGTTTATTAAGATACCCAGTAGCCACTACCATTGAAGAAGAAGACAGTCTTCCTGAGGTATGAATATGAAATATCACATTACATAGCAATAATAAACAATAATATTGTGAGACAATATGTAAATAAAATATTTCCTAGTTTAGACAGATTACAAACAGACAGGGATTGCTCACCAGGCAGCATTGTTACTACATACAGTAACAACAAAACAATCAGTGCAATTACCAGGTAAACATGAATAATGTACAATTGACTTAAACCGATAAAATGCAAATAACATCTTGCGTGCATGAAAAATGATCACTGAGGAATTCCTTGAGAGTGTATGGTTGTTGGAGTCACTGGGCTTCAGAGGCAGATTTATGTGTGTATCGACAGCACAGCAATGGAAGGTAATATTGTGCCATGTGGGAAATATAAATGGTAAACAGGAAAAACTGAACCTTGAGAATCTCCACAGAGGGAGGGGTTTTTTTTATGTGAGAGGTATGAACTTAGCCAATTCAGTGCTATGTCCCTGATGTCAATCCACAAAATGAGGCGGTCAATTGAAACAGTGTAGTTCATAGTGTCAAAGGTTGCACTAAGTCCTAAAACTTTAATTTCCACCTGAATCCGTTGTTAAAGGAAGGTCATTGGTTAATTTCTGGTCTTGGTGTTACGCTTTACTGTAAAACCAGACTGGAATTGGAATCTCAAAAATGCTAAAAATGCAAAAATTTTATTCATAAAAATATCATGTGGCTTGAAACATATTTCTCTAATACCTTATATAGAAAGGTCATTTTGAAGCAACAGTGCCAAAGGGGCAAGTGGCACAAGTTTCTGAAAGAATGAAATAGGTGAAAGAGAAATTGGTTAAAACAGCAAAACTACACACATCGCCCTGTCAACTAATATTAATCAGCCAAAAGAGGTGAAGCTTTATGTACAACTCCTTTTATATAAAGAAATACTAAAAACGCAAAAATTCTTTGAGTCTGGCTTCAGTACCGTGACTTGGAGAGCGGCTGATGACAGAGTCCATTACTTTTAGATTACAGCAATTCTTTGATATAAGATCACTGAAGCTCTGGCATCTTTAACTGCCTCCTGATATTTTCTCATGCTGGTCTTTCAAAACATCATAAAAGATTTGTAGTCTCTCTGCCTACCGTTGTTATTTTGCTCCCTTACACTCCCAACCATGTCATGTATTTTTGTTTAACATTTCTTACAAGAAGCAGCAACCACATATCAAAAAACTGACCTCGATGTTGGAAAGTAGAGGTCATGAGAGGTGCATGTTGCTTGGGGGTTGATGGAGAGGGGTGAACCTTATTTAGGGTAAGTTGAGAAGACAGCATTAAATCATTAAAAGCCTGTGTTTTTTGGTGTAGACACCTGCACAGAAAAAGATTAAAAGGTTCAGAAAGTCTTTGGCGAGTCTCCGAGTTGCACAACAAACTCAGGAAGCTGCTGCCTGATGTGAACCTCTAGCATCCCGTTGCCAAGTTGGCGATTTTATTGCTAGATGTAGTGACTTTTCAAACCCCCTGGTAAGTTTATTTCTCAAAAGTTACTCATGAGAAATCTCACTATATTTTCCCACCACTGGGGAAAATGTTGAAGTGTTGACTCCCAGAGCATTTACAGTAGTGACAAATTGGTGCTGAGGATGCTGATGTGTACAGGCAAGAAGTCTGATTATAGTGCTTCTCAAATCAGAGGCAGGCGAAGAGTTGGAGGGCCTGTCAGTGGAGCCTCTGTCTCTTTATAGTGACCACATGGGCCTCCAGCTCACTGACAGTCGCTGTCCACTCAACTGGGGGCCAGAATGACTGAACGGGACAAGAGAGAAGAACTTCTTTCCTCTTGATTGGTGGAAAGTTTTGTAGACTTGTTACTTAGAGAGAAATTTCTTTATGCCTGGTACTTTGTTTGCGTTGTTGTAGCCCTTTCAGGTCATTTCTGACCTAGGCTGTAGAGTCTAGATCTATATAGCTAATGTTAGCTTAAAGAAGCAGTTCACCCAAAAATGAAAAATTGGTACTACTCACTCGTGATGGACGGATTGGCTCTGATGTCATACAAATTTGCATGTACGCATAAACCATCCACCCACCACCCACCTGAATGAAATATTTTCTCCGATTTAGATACCCACACCTGCATTGACCCTTATTTCACCCCACCTCTACTTGTCCCTGTAGGTTATGTTGCTTTTTAAATGATTTTGAGCAGCACAAGCTTTTCAGGTGATTTCTTTATTGTGTTTTGTATTCATATTTGAGTGTTTTCTTTAATGATTTACTTTAAAAATGAGTGAGGCTGCTTTTAGTAATTGTAAATGTTTGTATGTGCACGGTAATGTCACTGTAGTAAATATTGTAGAAGATTTAAGCAGCAAAACTGAAAACTGTAGTTATAAATTTGACAACTCTCCGGGGGAAACAGAATTAAACTTTCAGCTTCTGAAATAATATTTTTAGACAGCTCTGATGGAGCTCACATCAGGCTTTATTAGGAGGACGGCTGCTTTGCTCCAAACAATTTCACCGTGTGAACCTGGACTGTGTGTGTGACCTTTTTGGAGAAATAATAATATTAGAAATAATCAATGAAGTCACACAGCTGTGTTTTGTGTGTGTGTGTTGCGTCTCTCTTAATGGGGAGATTGTTTCTGCTGCAGGGGGGTCATTGTAAGATAGTATTTTTCACTAATGATATTTTTTTCACTCACTTGCATCCCATTGGTTATTAATCAAAATGTTGCCCTGTCTGCAGATATAACTGCAATCCGCGCATCACTACTACTCACCCTTGAATCAGTGGAAACACTGGTGAAGTTTGCATGTCAATATAACAGTGAGTTTTCTAGTACAGCTCCATGGCAGAGTGCATGGAGTCTGTTTCTTTAGAGTTTAGAAAATGGGCGAAAAAAAAAAGGCTATAAAATTACTCCAAACATGTTCTGAAGCCAAATGGCTGCACTGTGGGTCCAAAAGTGTTTCAAATGCTGCCAGAAATATTGTAATTATGGATGGAGTGCATTTCAATGACCCAATAATGTGGTAAACCCAAATAGGAAAGTTGAATTTTACATGATACCCATGATGCGAAGATGATACCCAAGAAGACACTTTAACTGCAAAACTGAATATTCTCCTCTTCACTTTACCACTGCAGCACAATATAACACTTGGTTTCTAATATAGACACTGTAAAAGACACTTTTCTTTCAGGGTCCATTTTGTGATTAAAAATTATTTGAATACACAGTGATTTCTGACAGCATTTGAAGACAACATCTGCTTGCTATAGTACTGACTGGTGCTGTCCAAGTATGGAAAATCTATGATATAATTAAGTGCATCCAAATTCAATAGAAAGTAATGCTCCTTGGGCTTTCAGTCTGCTCAGTGGAGATGCTCTTTTTGGTTGTGAGGTGCCCATGAATACAGCAAGAAAAGGAAGAATCCCAAGGCAGCCTTCTCCACAGCAAAAAATAGATTTGAATTGCTGCACCCTGAAAGAGGCCAAGTGGGGCTGCAACACATCGGTGCCCTTTTAAAAGCTTTTTTTCATTACTTAATGCAATAAATTTAAATCTGTTTTTGCTATGGAGGAGAGTGTCTCGGGATTATTCCTTTTTCGTTCTATTCATAATAAGGAGCATGTTGGACTTTTGGACCTACGGTGCAATCATTTGGCTTCCCAACTCTTAGATTATGAGTCATTTTATGGTCTTTTTTTTCTTGCACATTGTGGAACTGTAAAGAAACAGTTTCCATTCTGTTCAGTTGTTTTGGAGATGGCTGCCTTGATTTGTGTTATATTGACATACAAACTTCACTTCTGTTTCAACTGATATGAGGGTGAGTAGATAATGACAACGGTTTCATTTTTGGGTGAACTACTCCTTTAAGTCTTCATTGTTGATTCTCAGATGCTCAGTCTGACTGGTGATGATGAGGTGAGTTAGAGGAGATGATGAGCACACACACTGGCATGGTAGAAAATGAAACTCTTTTGAAGCCACAGCACAAAAACGTTTTGAAGTAAACACTAGGGCTGAAGACAAGACAGTTTAAGATATATCAATGGCCTGAACTTGAAAACAAATTTACCATAATGGAACATGAACTCTTACTTAAAGAGCCCTGTTTTAATTCCACAGTCGCAACGATCAAAACTAAGTCAAACCCACTGACTATAAACCCACTTGCTATTTTAAATCATCTGAGCGCAGTCTTGCCCATCTGCGCTAAGCGTAAAGGGGCTGGTGGTGTAGTGAATTATAAATAGAGGGATTTGGAAAAGAATTATCAGCTTGTCAGGCAATCATCACTCATACTTTTTAAACAGCTGAGAAAGCACCATGGTGCACAACAAAAATGGAGAGGCCCTGCCAGGAGAAATCGACAGCAGTGACTTAATTTTTTACAAAAAATAACATTTCACCTTGTGGTTCCTCATTGAAGTAAACCTAATTCTGCATGCCCCCCTCCCACCCTCGCGCCAAGCCCAGTACATAAACATGAAGATACCATATGAACGGGTAAAGCATGTTTCCAGGTCACCAAAATACCAATTCGCTTGTGTGCTGCATGCAATAGTCTTTGCACACCCACGGAAATAGGACCCACAGTGTGAATGAACGTACTTAAACCCACACCAACACCACTTATTTGAGATATCCCTCTTTTTCTTGCCCAGCTGTTATATATTTACATACTGGAAGATACTGGAAACCATCTTTAGACATCTGTATATTTTTTTTAGATATCCCTTTTTTCTTGCCCAGTTGTTATATATTTAGATGATATTTTTGCGTAACCAATTCTCCAGTGGAGCTCCATGAAGGCACCAGACGTGGTTGCTAGGAGATTTGTGACGTAACCACCAAACCTCTATAGAATCAACCAAAGTAGGCCAAATCTCCATAATTATAAATAATCACATTATTATAAGTTAGAAAATGCAAATAAAATATTGGGTTGACAGGAGTCTTGCAAGGCGTTTAACAGTCTGAAAATGAAGTGGGAGCAGAGCGCATTTCAGGTTGATATGGAGAATGAATAAGATTACTAATGACGAGCGTGCTGCTGATCGATGCTGGAAAAGGCTAATTGTATCTATGGGAAATTAATCACCAGTCTTGCAGTGATAGACTAGGGGGAATTCATGGAGAACAACACACCAGTGAGCACAGGCGCCGAACCTAACATCAAATTAGAGGTAGTACTATGTTAGTCCCAGAAATAACAGCAGTCAACAGGCTCAGACTGGAAAATGTGTTATCAATGAACACAAAACAAGTGAAAAACCAAGATATCCGTTTGAAACCTGCACCAATGCAGAACAATTCCACAACTTGCAAAGCTTGCAGAACCGCAAAAGTTCTAATTTGCAGGTATTGACTCAAATTGCAACTGTATCGAATTTGGCCACAAATGTTTCAAGACTATTGCGTGCACTTTTGTGCTCTACCTTTATGAATGTGTGAAATAGCTGGAAAAAGAAACTGAGCTTGGATGCCTCCCATACCTGCTCTAATCAAACCCCCATTCAGAAAGATAAGAAAGAGGCAGTTATTTTACAGAGAGTGCCTGAGCAGCCAGGTGTATAAAACAGATTTGAGACCCAAATTTGATGTCTCAGATATGTGGTATTGATTTCTCTCCTTTCAAGTGTGTTTGCCCTACCAGAGCTTGCTTTTTAAAAGACAGTCACTGGCATGTTGAATTTTAGATTATTTTTTCTCACCCGAGGGTAAAAATGATTTCTTTTCTTGTCACACCAGCTATATCCTGACTGGTTTCACAGTGAATTGGTTTTTCATTAATTTCATTAATGTTCAATTGGGGCACGGGATATAAGCAGATAGATGTCATTAAAGTCCAAAAGCCACATATATTTCTCTGATTTTGAGGAGCTAATAAAAGATTTATATTCTTTTCATCACATGCCATTTTGAAATGTTTCTTTTAAAATTAATTCCTCGCTACGATTGCCCGGGTAATGACTTGTGTAGGGCTTGTATTGTATCGAG
>OMKZ01033725.1:0-15641 GCA_900302535.1 Neoniphon sammara | reverse complement strand
TAAGCAATCAATAATGTTCTGAGAGAATAAGACTACACCACTTGCATAAACACGTTAATAAATTATTCATAGATCAGCCGACGATGGGCGATTGAATCTAGGCCACATTCGCTGTGGAGTCTCTGATGGGTTTTGTAATAGTGTCTGGATGGGCCTCTGAGACATGAATAACTATACAACATATTTTACTTCTTTACATGTCTATATTAAGCCTTTGTGACACACTCAGGGCACACGGGGACTTTGTGTTTGAAGCAGATGGTTTTTACTGTGTTGTTTTTTTTAATCTCTGACATTGCTGACACCCTGCTGCAGCTGCCTTTAGCTTTTTAGAAGTGTTTGTTTTATGTCAATCCATTCCCATATAGCCTAGGTCTATTTTTAGCGTTGCCTCGCTGTATCTGTGCTTCAGCAAGTATGGCCCGTCTGGTGCTGTCTTGACACCAAACTGTACCGATGTTTCCTTTTAGGTATGCAGCGGCGGTGCAGGATGGGTCTCAGTATTTTGTCCTGCTCATCATCACTGATGGCGTCATATCAGACATGGCCCAGACCAAGGAGGCCATAGTGAATGTGAGTGCTCTCTCTCTCTGTCTCTCTCTCTCTCTCTTTCCCTCTCTCTCTGTCCCTTCTGTCTGCAGGCCTTTGGTATTCAAGGTGCTTTTAGCTTACTGTAGCTCCACTGTCAGGCTTTCTATATTACTTTGAGGGGTTTATAAGGCAGTAGCACTAGATTTGAGGATTTATGGGATGCTTTCTGCTCCACTTGTTTTCCTCCTGTACTCTGTTGCTGTGGGTGTTGCTGTGTTTGTCCAGGATTTTTTTTTCCTTTTTACTGAAACATGGGAGGCTGAGAGGCTCTGCTGTGATTCACTCCCAGGTCTCTCAGGTTTACTTTAGTATCTGAGCCAAGGGTCTACCGATCAAATAAATCATGTGGGACACCAAGTTAATGTTGTATTGCACGTGTGTCTGTGTTGTACATATTATTGCTACTGTCATTTGAAAACCTTGTATTTCCAAGATGTCAAATTTTCATGAACTTAGAAAAGCAGCCCCGTTTTGACCTTAACCACAATGCATTTTAGTTTGTTTCATATGTTCAATATTTATTTTCTCAAACCATAGAGGAGTACGTAATCCTTCATCTGGAGTTAAAACAAGGAAAACATGAAATTTTCACCGGACAGCGACGTTATTTTTGTGTCTAGTGAAAACATGGGAAGTCACTTAAGTGTTGGAATACAAACAGCGCTGTAAGACTCATCAACAAAGGCCGACCGTCAGAACAACATGGTGCTCTGACCCCCAGCAGACTGGGTTTAAAGGGAATTTGCGACTGTTAATCAAACCATTAGAACAGCCACACCTTCCTTTTAAGATCTTGTCTGCTGCTCCAAACTGCTTGGGCCAAACCTGCTGTGTCCTGATGCCACCTCTCACCTCTCACTTGGAACCTGGCAGCTCTCTCCTCCGCCCACCATGGAGCAAAGGACTGAATGACCTGTTTCACTTGGCATTTAGCCCTTTCCCTGTAGAGATAAATCACAGGCAAAGAGTTATGTCCAATCCTTATCTCTGTGCTTCTGCTTTCTTGTTTACGCTCTCCAGTTCTGTGGTCTTTGAGCTGTATTTTTTTTTTAAATGTGCCTTTAGTTTACACAGAGCATCAAAGTGGATGTCTTTCGGGAATGTTGGAAGAACTGCTGCAGGCCAAGTTGTAATCTTTCTTTTGGTTGCCTTGTTCCCCAACCCAGTACACCTTAGTCTTCAATGCCCAATATGTCCGCACATCTAACAAGACAGCCTTTGGGGTAAATAACAGCTCCAAGTCTTTTCTTTGATGTTTTGCCATTTTATCCCAGCTGCTTTATAGGACTATAAATTAGAAGAAGCGTCTCTCTCACACTGACTTGATAGACCAGAACATAAAAATTACTGGCCACAATTAATTTGTGCCCACATACTAGATCATGTCCAGAGTTGTCAGGTTGTTGTCTAGATGGGAGTCTGCCTCTGTCACTGACTTAATAAAATACATAATAATTTTAAACATTAGAAAAGCTTAAAGGACTGACTTTTCAGGGATTGCACATTGTTCACTGTATTCAATATCTGATCAGGGGGTTAGCACCAGAGTGAACTCTGTGTTTCTGGTACATAGATCTGTTTGGTGTGCATGCTAACGTTTAAACCATTGCTGTAGTCGAGTCATTCAACTACAAGACAAGTCTCAAGTCAAAAGCTCCCAAGTCCAAATCCAAATCACTTAATCTCAAGTCCAAGTCAAGTTCCAAGTCTCCAGTGTCCACGTTATCACACATCTGAGTCACAAGTCTTCTTTCCAGAACTCATGCTAACATCCTATTGCAAGTAATAGGGAAAAACACTTTTTACAGGTCCAACAACACAAATAATTAACTAATCACAGCAGCAGGTAATTAATAAATAATTGTTATAATTGCTAAAGAACAGATAAGCATTCAGTTCTGGTTGTAAGAATATTATTTCCCTTTTTCACAGAGTCTTTTTGACTCAACTAAAAGGCTAAAGAGACATTTATCCCTGGGAGGCTTGTATAACAGATTATTGAAACAAGTATGACAATACAGTTTTCAGTGCCAACCAGCTAAGGATTATTGGTCATGTTGCCGAAGAGTCCCAATATAGGCTGAATAAAATAACTCATTATCACAGACATCCCAATTTAAATGAATATATGTCTATCACAGTACAATAGGCGCATTTTATCATTTTTTGCTTGAGAATCTTACTTGGCAGCTTCTTACCTCCGCCACCGAGAGATAATATGCCATATGTTTTTCAAGTTTTACAGAAAGATAGAGTAACGTCTCACGGATAGAAAGGATTTCAATTTTGGACTGCGTTGCAATTCATTGATATTCTAACATTAACTGGAAATGGAAACAGATGCATCAGAAAACTCTGTGTCGGTGATGTTTACTTCATGCTAGGCTGTTTTGCTGATCATATTGTGCACAGGAATTGGCAGCTGCAGCTACTGTAATGCCAGCTGTGTAAGTTCCCTAATGTAATTTCAGGTTAACAACCCACATTACTTTACATTCACCATGTTGCAGAGTGTTCTGCTGGGAAAATATCAGCCCAACTTAATGTATAATGTATAATGTGTAAATGTATAATTCCCAGCTGGTCTTCTATTTTTCTTTGGCACAGCACGCATGTTGCAGAATGTTTTTTCTTATGATATGTCGAATAATATACATTTACAAATTTTTATGATTCTTGGTTTCTCCACCTCATGTCACAGTGATATCTTGCCTTGCACTGATTGCTCAGGAAGATACCATTAACGTAAATTCCAACACAATTGTTTACCTTGTTAAAATTTCAAATTTAATCACACGTTCATTTGGATAATTTTCATTCTGGGTCATGAATATACTGTAAGAAGTTCATAGTCTGGGTCAAGTTCCAAGTTACAGCGCTTCAAATCCAAGTCAAATCCCCATAGTCACACGTGGTGAAGTCCAAGTCACAAGTCCTGATTTTTGATCTATTTCAATACTGGTTTTAGCATTATCCAAAGTATGAAGATAGACCTTTTAGTACTCCAAAGTTGGTATTGGCTTGTTGGCAGGCTGGACCTGAGGATGTCGGTTGGTCTGTCAGCCCATCTGTATGTCTGTTCAACACTTTACTCCAAGGCAACATGATCTAAAATATAATAATAATGTAATAATCTAAAATCTATGTGGCTGATTCCCATGAAATTTGTTGAGCACATTCATGCTATCCAAAGCATGAACACTGTCAAGTTTTATGACCTTATGACTTTTTCTCTAGTGACACCCACAGGCCAAAATGTACAAACCCCATTCTCCACTACTTGCATGCACCAGCAGGGCACCAGTGTCGGAGGGCCCGTGCTTGTTATTCTACAATCTGAAGATTCATAACTTCCGAAAACAAAACGACAGTGTTCATAATTAGTGAAATGCTTTACAAATCAACAGTGTAAAATCTTTGGCTGTCTGGTTAACTTTACTCACTTCCTGTGTAAACAAAACAAGTTAGACTCAAAGTGTCACAGGAAGAGAGATTCTCTGCCGCTTCAAACTTCATTCTGTCCTCTAAACAACCCTGGGAGTTTTACATTCACTCCATTAAAATTAACAAGCCATCCAGACTACACGCTCTCATTTTCTCACCTTCAGAATAATGTTAGCCGCCTACAATTACTTACTTACTGTATGCCAAATTGCTTGCCTGCACACTGAACAGAACTATATTATACCAGACTCACAGAGATGATTTTAGTGCAGATCCTCTCATCACGTTTTGGGTGAGGTGACGGACCAATAGGCCAAATTAAACTTGGTGTCGTCCTTTAAGGTTCAATGATGAACAAATTCACTCAAGAGATATCTATTAGATTGTGGTGCTGTGGCATGAGAAGAAGATTTATCTATTCAGACAGCTTGATAGTGTGACATCCCCTGGGTTACTTTAGAGTAAAGGCAAAGTAACAAATGGTGTAGACTGAATAATGCAGGTCTGCATACTGTATGAGAATCTGACATGGCGTTTAGGGGCGTGTGTTTGTGGGGTCTTGCATGCTGGAAAGAGACAGAGAATGTGTATGTATGGGTATGTATGAGCATTTTATTTGAGAGCAGGAAGATGTAAGAAACGAGCTTACAGGAAGAAGGGGAAATGGGGAGAGAGAGGCAGGGAGAAGGAGAGAGAGAGAAAATAATGATGGAGAACATGGGAAGGGTGGTCCTCCTAGGTCTGTTTACTCCTATCTGTGACAGGCCGCCCCCCTTGGGAGGTTTTCCAGGAAAGCTGACCCACTTTTACCAAATGTATTTCCACTACAGGCATATATCATTCATTCCTGCCAGAGCTTTTACATCCTCCATACCAGAGGAGCAAACTAAATTTATGTCATGGAGATGTAATCTGTACACCTTCAACTGTTTGGAGAAGAAGATATATCAAACCTTTATTACACGGGTAATTTATAACTACTACGGGAAGTATGAAAAATCTACTCATAATATTGGTCATTTGAAAGAAATGGTATTTGAAACACGATTTTTTCACAAGCAAACATCATGAATAAGCAATATGAAACTATGATGGAAATGTGTAGGAAAACATGTTTTATGAATTCTTCACTCATGTTTGTACATTTTATCTTTTCCTTTTACGTGCCCTTTTCTGTGAGGATAAAGTACCATGTGTATCTTAACTACTCAGGTAATGTAAAATGAAAAAAAAAAAAGTATGATTTGCTGGCAAAATGTTGTAACAACCCCCATCCTCTGAGGTGAATAATGTATTTCTCTCAGGGCTTAGACATCCCAATCTATGAAACATATTACAATGTGATGTGTAAACAGGAAATGGATACCATACTGTATATCATTTGTGTTTATCTTATCTTGTCTCATGTTGTTGTTGTTGTCTGTTGCTCCTCTGGGGAACCATATCTGCAGATTGATACTGAATTTGCGGAACAAGAAATAAATGTTTTGGGGAAAATGAATAATTGGAAATGTGTATAACCACTTTATTTTTTGATGAGGACTCTGGTATCAGCCCACTTTCAGAATACAGTATGTGCTTATCTTGGCATCTGACTGACAACTGGCTTTTTGTTCCTCTTGTTCATCACAGGCGGCTAAACTCCCCATGTCTATCATCATTGTTGGAGTTGGCCAAGCTGAGTTTGACGGTGAGAACAATAAATAAAGTTAATTGGGGCGCAAATGTGTTAAAACCATTGGAAACCAGTTTTTGTGGTCTGTGTTTACACTGTGGATTATTTGTTTTATCTAAATAAACAGAATTTCAACTAGGGATTTTTATTTATTTATTTATTTTTTGTCAGTGAGGCTTTGGATAACAGCTGTTGCCCCTGTTTGAATATCATCAATGTATAACAAAATTAAAATTTGCTTATCCTGTGTACTTTCCCTGACTAGTTACAGGAACAGTTCCTCTAAATAAATAAAAAAAATCTATCTATCCAGATAGTTTCTGTGTGATTTTGCGAGGTTTCCAGTCTGCTGTGATCTTCCTTTTCTCCCAGTACCTCAATACAATGGGGCATGATGGGTATTAATAAATAAATGTACATGTGAAAAACTCAACAGCAACAGCTCTGTCCAAAAACAATGACACAGATACCCAGCATGATCCACAGCAGAATTTTACAGGGAACTATTTCCTACCAAACAGGAGTACAAATTCAGGGAAGATAGATTCAGTTTGTCAATGTTCAGAAAATATCTAGATGGATAGATTACATAAGGGATAAATGGGATTTTTGGGTGTGTGTTTTGGGTGAACTGTTCCTTTAAAATGGTTTAGATTAACAGATTTAGGTTCATTGATTCACCAGAAATTTACTGATGGATGTTGGACTTAAACATGTTTGTCTGTAGCCATGGTGGAGCTGGATGGCGACGACATCAGGATCTCATCGCGAGGGAAGATGGCAGAGAGAGACATTGTGCAGGTGGGATGTTTCCACTGTTTTGTCTCAGTCTCAGCTCACCACTTGAAGGAATTTTCTAATCTAAGATGCATTTCTGGTTGCCTTGATATGGTTGAAAAGTGTCACTCTTTTGCTGCATTCAAGGGGAAGTGGCAACTGGTAAACTTTGAGTAGAAAAAATCCACATGAATGGCCCTCGAACTCGTTATTCCCAGTCCGAAAGCTCTGGCTTTCTCAGGGCTTTTTGTGCAAAGATGCATTAAATAAAATACATCAGGACGTTGATTATTGGAAGGTTTAGACATTCTGTAGGCTAATTGTAAAATTACCTGGCTTGTCAGTGAATAGCAGATAATGTTTACATTTCATGTAGCTTAAATGTAGTTTTTTTGTAGTTTTAATGTTATGCAATTATTTGCTGTCAATGATTTATGAAAATGTCACATTTAATGTCTTTTCCAGTGCTGACGTATTAGTCCATTTTGTTCTGACTTTAACCACTTCAACCAAGTCAGAAACTTCCCAGTTCCCACTTCTCATGAATGCAGCATTGACATGAATAATAAATGACGCTGTTCTCACGAAGTCATAGATTTCTTCCCTGTCACCCCAGTTTGTCCCGTTCAGAGACTACATGGATCGCACAGGCAACCATGTGCTGAGCATGGCGCGGCTGGCCAAAGACGTCCTGGCTGAGATCCCTGACCAGCTTATCTCCTACATGAAGAGCCGAGGCATTAAACCCTGCCCCGTCCCGCCGCCCTACGACGACCTCCCCCAGGCCAGCCCCATCTGAGCCTGCACACAGCGAGGGGGTGGGGGTGGGAAGGGAGAGGAGAGGGACCCCTGCCTCCACCAACCGTCCTGTGAGGGGGAAAATGGAAATGCTTCAAGGCCCTTTCGTAAATATTAATCTGGCTGTCATGCTAAACAAAATGACGAGACTCCATTTGGTTTGGAGCAAGACTGCTTTGGGGGGGGAAACTCGGAGGAACAGGGAGTTTTCCTTTTTGAGTGTTCACTTAAGGATGAGAGTGCTGAGAGGAGCCTGGTGGTGTAAAAGGCGGTCTTAGTTGTTCGCTGTCAAACCTGTCGAAGTGGTGATTTAATGGATAGCAAGTAAATCCTTAGAGAGGGCCTGTTTGAAGGCATAAATATATTAGAATGTGCCAGTGTGTATCATGTTTGTGATACCTTTTGGAATCGGTGTGTGTTGAACTAGGAAATCATGTGTATACCAGTTTATTTATTTATTTATTGCAGATATTATTATTATTTCAGGGGGTTAAAGGACGGGCATAAAATTAATATTTCCCCTGTAGTTTTCCATCTTATATTTTGTGACCAGTGAATTTAAAAAAATACCCATTTCTACTTTGGTAAGTATTGTAATATAAAAGCATGTGATAAAAACTATCCAGCAGTTTATGAATCATTGTCACTGATCGATATTTTTTGACTGCAGCTATTATGTAGAGGACCTGCTGTGAGATATTGCCATATTAATTTTCCAGCACCCTATCTTATACCTATTTCTAATATTTATATTATACAGAATGCACTAATTACTGTCCAAATAAAAAGCACAAAGGTCATAATGTTGATAAGCTGAAAGTTATTGTTTTAGAAGAACCAACAATACCACAATGAAAATAATGGAAAGGATCACATGATTATGTTTTCAAAAAGACTGTAACATGAAGTGTCTTCCACCGCCATGTAGGATGTAAACAGGAATTGATTGTTTATTAGAAAATTATTTTGAACCTACGTTATATTGATATATTAAAATTGTAACATATATTTATCATACAAAACAATATATTTACACAAAAAGAGAAAAAAGATAAGCACATTATGGCTTTCCATACTAGTATGCAGAGAGGTAAATCATAATTAAGTCATGCTTCCATGTCGTCTGTCATCTTGGTTTTAGTGATTCTTTCCATTATTTTTGTTGTGGTTAATGTTTATTTTCTGGGATTTTGCTCAGTACTTTCAAAGGACCCTACAAATAACTTTTGCAAAGATTGATGTCAACAAATATCCTTTTTTTCTGAAATTGATTTTTTTTTTTTGCAGAATGAAAACTGAACAATCAAAAACGTTACAACTCTGTAGCTATTTGATATTTGAAGATTGGATTAACAGTGTATGCCTTCTTACATCTTTACACTTGGGTGTTTTATTTGTTTTTAAAGTGATCTACAGGAAACAACTAATTGCACAAAAAACAGTCAAGAGTCCATATTTCCCATTCAAATAGTTTGTTACATTTTCATGTCTTTTATGTAGGCATTATGTTTACTGCAACAATTTTGTGTCCCTTAAGCCCATAATCTTGCTATAACAATGGACACTAGCCCATATATATTTTTTTTTATAATCAAGCTTGGGGAGATCATCTGGATTCATGATAAATAATTTGAGATTGTTTTAGGATTTCATTCTGCAGGCCAGTTGTTTTTTTCTAGAGTTAGACACAATATGGACAACATTTGTTTATGGTAACGACCAAGTTTTTTGAATTGTTTGAAACAGTTTATAATGGCCATTATATTCAGTAGTATCTCTCAGTCACTCAATATCTTGATCCAAATGTGCCTATAATATGGAAACATATCCAAATTCAATTACCCAGGTTGTGTTCTGCTACAGGCAGATCTCACTTTTAAGATTAACACAAATGATGGTGACAATACAAATTGCTACAAGATTAGGATTATTTCAGCTACGATGGCTATTATATACTCCCACAAGCAGTATTCTATACTTTTTATACTTATTACTCTTCACAGACGATCTTTGAAGTAATGAAAGTAAACAGTGTAGCTGAGCCTTGTTGTACAATTTTCAAAGTCAAGACTTGTTTACAATTTAACAGCGGCTATTTACATTGCCTCAAGGAATTAGTAAACATTCATGGGTTTCATTTTGGAAAGCATTTATTTTGGAACTGTTGTTTGTTTGTGCATAATTTGGTCTTTTCATGAGTTTGTGATCATGGAGTTTCAATGAGTGACGCTAGAAAACCAGCATTGAAAAGGAGTCGAGTTGGAGTCTGAGAATGTGAAGCTTTGATTTTCTGTTGGCCCTCTTGTTGCTGAATTTTATTTTGGGTTTAGAGCACATGTGAAACATTATGCAGTTTTAAATCATCTGACCTCTTATATTGATTCAGAAGCTCAATCATGAACTTTCT
Organism: Neoniphon sammara; assembly: GCA_900302535.1. Classification (NCBI taxonomy): domain Eukaryota; kingdom Metazoa; phylum Chordata; class Actinopteri; order Holocentriformes; family Holocentridae; genus Neoniphon; species Neoniphon sammara. Next base: position 5,949 of record OMKZ01033725.1, on the reverse strand, counting down.
CGGGCATTTTGTGTTTTATGATTCATCGCTTTAATGATCTCAGAGAGCAGACAGAGCCAGATTATAATGGCACACAGAGTCCAGAAGCAGTTAACTTATGTTGCAAACCCAGCTTCATTATATTTAGCTTTTTTCTCTCATTAATGCTAATATTTTTCCCACAAAAGCCAAACTAATATTTGATCTACTGTCAGATTAATATCTTGATCAGAATACAAATGAGGCTATTAAGTTTACTTCCCTAGTACACATAAAATACCTCTGTGGAAAGCCATTCAAGCCAAAAGGAAATAAATAAATAAATAAATATATTTATTAAAACTGTTAATAAAAGGATTAAAAAGTCATTATACTGTGCATTACTAACTTGCTATTAAATATCAGTCAATTATAATGAATATTTAATGATTGAATGTCTATCTTAGTGAGTATTATTTATCATGTGTTTATTTTGCAAGTAAGCTCAGTGAAAGTCTTGTTTTAGTGTTTCTTTAAAAATAATTTGTCATTTTCACGGTTTTCATTTTGTTATTCTTTACAAAACAATTGCAAGGCATCTATTACTCACAGAAAATGGGTGAGCGTGAGTTTGTCATCTGCTGGGCAAGACGCCAATTAAGTGTCAGAATGCAGCCTGTACGCTGTGAGTGTGATTTGCATGGATCTTGTAATTGTTTGTGAGAAGAGAGGAAATGAAAAGACGTGCACTGCAGTCAATTACAGTGGTCCTGAGCTGTTTTTCCTCAGGGCCTCAAAACTCACTCCCTCAATGCAGATGGGGTCACATGTTGTTGTGCATCTTTCAAATCACATCGTATGTGATTAAGGCCATTCAAAATTAGTTAAAGCGGGATTTAATAGCATTTTCTTTGGTTATTTTCCACAGATTGTAACAAGGCACTCAGGCTCACCTGAGGCCTGACTCCCCTGTGAAATTTATGGATTCCCGCTAACAAAGTCACAGACCCTCATTAGAAAACAACCAATTATATACTATGAAATATACATAGAAATTAAATTTATGCAACTGTGAAAAGTTCAATTATGAAATCTATTTTCATTTCTTATTTCAGCATTGATAATGAAAGAGAATTGGCCTTTCCAACAACAGCGTTATTTGTTTCTTTTCTCTTGGTGGAAATGGCTTGAAGTAGCCCGCCATTTTGAATTTCTTTTTGAGGCTTAACCCCAGTTGTGTACATAAGCCCCATAGAAAGAATATTCAGTGCCAAAATGTGTTTAGATGAACTTGGCCTCTTTAGACAATGTGCATGTTTGTGCCAAAATGGCAGGAAGTTTGGTGGTCTACCTTCATCTCACCTGATTAGTGCATCTGGCTTGTGCTTCATTTGTTGCTTGGGATGTTATTTAGAGATAGCAGACACCTAGCATGTTGCATCTCTGTTTTCTTTCCATTCTGTTCCCACTAGGCATATACAGTATGGGTTCTTCTTGCCACTATTCCTGTTTTATCCCAGGTTGTTTACATACCTCTCTTGGTCTCTGACTTGCATGCTGAATAATTTCCAAACCAGGTGTTGGACATGATATTGTCGTCATACTGTGGTTTGTGAAATGCTTTGTAATGGATTGCCTTAATTGAAGATTAATAAAACACTGACAACTTTTGCAGAATGTAAGATGGTTTTTCTGTCTGGTTATTGTGAGTTGAGGCAAAGTCGTGATTTTCAACCCTTTATCTTCACTTGTGAGGAAATCTTATTTCAGATCAACTGTCTAACCTTGTTTACTTTTTGTTTGCAATAAAACATTGTATTCTTTGAAGATATTGCATTAGAAAACCCACTGTCAAGAGATTTTCATTGCCGACTTTTATTATAGCCTAGTTCATTTGTAGTCTCTATGCATGTATCCCCCTGAGAGGCTCTTGTCCAATTGGTGGGGAGCTCTGTCCCCTCACAGAGCGTGCTCCCCTTAGAAATGTGTTTTTCTCCACCTAATGAGATGCACTGCTGACGAATCAAGCTGTCCACCTGGGGAGAGGGAGACAGCAGCTGGAGCCATAAATTACCAGCCTAAGATAGAGACTACACCTCTCTTGCCCACCCACTTACTGCCTGAACAATAACGACAGACAGGCAGCCAGGAAGAAAATCAACAGCTAATGATATCAAATTACACCCTATTTATATATAACATTTCTCATTTAGTATGCATAAATCATCCACAGGACAGTTTTTGCTGGAAGGAATTGCATCAATTACTTCAGAGCGCTTGCAGGCATCATTTTATAACCAAAAATAGATATTGGCAAATCTCAGGATAGCCCATAAACTTAGAAGGCGTTGAACATTTTATATTAAAACTGAGAAGGCTACATTTTCTGAGGTTGAAGTGTTTTAAGCAGTACTTTATATATCTGAAGCAGTGGTTGAAGCAGCAGTTTAAGCAATGCTTAAAGTAGCTGGAACTTAATGTATTTTAAGAAGTTTAAGCAGTTGTTGAAGCAATTGAAACAGTGGTTGAAGAACTTGAAGCAGTAAATGAAGTAGATAAAGCAGCACTTTTGGCAGCTGAATTAGTAATTGAAGTTTTTGAAGCAGTAGGTGCAGTAGTTGAAGCTGTAATTGTAGCTTAATGTCCCATAGTAATCAATAAATTGAATACAATGTAAGAATGTGGTACTAAGAAATTCAAAAGTCTCACTACAGTATCTGTAGTGAGGTGAAAGATGATTTTAGGGGCCACAGCTTCAGAGTAACATGAGTCACAGTTGTCAGTCAGTAAAATAGGAATGGTAGTTAGACATGTAATTCAGGCATGTAAATCAGTAGAAATGTGTGCACATGAACTACACAGAGCGTGGGTATGTGGGTGTCTGAGAGAGAGAGAGAGAGAGAGAGAGAGAGAGAGAGAGCTTGGTATGTTTGCCTAGATATGTATGATATATACATATATACTTGTGCGTGTATCTCGCTCTCTCACTCTCTGAGTGTGTGTGTGTTTGTGCATGTGCGTAAGTGTGTGTGTCTGTGTGTGTGTAGATAGATAGATAGATAGATAGATAGATACTTTATTCATCTCCAAGAGAAATTCACAAAGACCAGAAAGTAGACCAGAAAGGAGAGGAATGAGACATGTGCTCAGAGCTCAGTACTCCACAATGTGTTTGAATAAAGAATTGAAAAACACTATAAAAGCTTTACTGTGATATGTACTGAAGGTATTAAAAAGCTGAAAGAAAAAAGTGAAGTTCCACAACTGGTGACCTTGAGACCAGGTTCAACAAATTTTAAGGTAATATTTTAACTTCATTAAAGTTGACAAGGACAAAAAGTGTAAAAATAAATAAATAAATAGATAAATAAATAAAATAAGTTGAACATTTGAAAAGTTGAATGGAGTTTCTACAACAAAGTATGAAAGAAGAGAAAATGCTGAAAAAAAAGTTCAAAATAGTTGGATTTTATAGGGCAAAAAAAAAAAAAATTCTAAAATGTGATCAGAGGAACACTATTCCAGAACAAGCTGAACATTTTAAAGTTTGAACGGTGTCCATAGCTTAAACAGTGTAGAACTAGTTATTGAGCAAAAATTTGGCGGAAGAAGTTGAATAATAGAGAAGTATGTAAGAGTGTATAGTGTGCTGCTTCACTGGAGCACACAATGAGTAAAATCTATTTCACTATTGATGCATGGATTGTTTTTTAATGCTGCAGAATCAATCACGCTGGATACACTATCAGCCTCTCTCACAAATCAGAAACGCCTCAGATACCTGGCAATGGAAACACCAAAGCACAACACCACTAGATTAATGTCTGCAGGGACACTAAGCAATGCATGCAAATTATTTAAAGTTAATCTACTTTATGCTTATCTCAACACTTTGACTGCGCCAAGGATAGAAAACCAATTCAATATATGGATAACTACAGAGGCAAAATGAATCCAATTTGCTGCAGCTTACAGCACCTAACATGGCACAGCGATGACAGCGGTGTGTTTCCAAGGTAGAAGAATCAAGTCTGCATTTGCGAACTAATAAGGTCAGCACTGAGTGTCGTCTGCAGCTAATGAATGCCCCCTCTGGTCTCAGAGCCTGTTTTTAATCTGTCAACAGGGCGAGAAAGAAGGTGTGCAGAGGCTCATCCCACTCTAATCAATGAGATTCTTGCTCTCCCACCTCTGGGCCGCAGCTTCAGTATTGACCAGGTAACCAACCAGAAACAGATCTCTTCATGGTATGTCATGCCAGCACTGTAGCCTGGCCAATTAAAATAGTCTCACTTAGGTTCTTTAGCAACAAGGTGTGCAGCTTTTTGTTTGGTGGGCGGTGGCACACAGCCTCGCCTATTTATACAGCTCAAGTCAATCACTCTTTCCACTAGTTACTGCATGAAGTAACTGTAAGATATACTTTTGGTAACCTCTGTGCTCTGCTAATGAAAATGAACTGCACACACCTCGGGCGACGGCACAAGTCACAAATGAACTTACTATCACAACTCAATACTGGCCTTTGTATTGGCTATAAATCATCATTAAGCCACCAATGAAGAATAATGTAGGAAAAATGAATGAATTTCAAGTGCAGTAAAACACTATAATGGTGCCTGAGTGGAGCAGTGGGTGGTTTCCCATTACCACCCATATGAAATTATGTTATGGAGAACTGTCAGCTGGGAGAGCCATCCACACAGAAAACACTGATTATGATGAATCATATAAATTACTATGTGAAATTCAATGAAATGAACCAGGAGCATCTCAAAGCTTTGTCTACTGTTCATCCAAACATTTAAAATGAAGGACACAATGAAGAGGTTTTACTACCAATTTGCAATAACCTCAAAACAAACATAAATATTTCATTTTCTGCCTTGAAGGGATGGAAATTAGCATTAAAGAGTAACAAATCACGGCTTAATGTACTGGCCAAACACATCAGTAACTCCAACAAATATGCAGCGGACGTTGGCTGAGGACCTGCAGTAAAGGAGTGTTACCTCCACAGAGAGAATCCAATGTGCCGAATATCATTACAGCCTGACAGAGTGAATCTTATTTACTATTTGCTGCGTGCTGGAACAGCCTGTTCCCTGTAAAAATGCATTCCTATTACGCACAAAAACAACAGTGAAATTGAAAGTGTCAGGGAAATTCCTGTGATTTTACTGGATGAATGCTGATTCCTCATGCCACACAAATAAGAGGACGCTGAGGAGGTAACTGTGGAGCTGAATACCAATAAGATTTTTTTTTTAATTTCCTGTGTCCTGTATAGGAGACTGCATAAGATATATTTAATGCAGTCGTGTACATGCATGAAGATGTGGAGACACAAATGATGGCAGAGGGAGGGATAACGAGAGAGAGAGAGAGAGAGAGAGAAGAGAAGGATGACTTGTGTCTTAGAGAGGGAGAGTCAATGTCAAGGAGGCAAAGCTCTCGGTTGCTCTGGGATCTTGTGAAGAACTTTAATTACTGCAAGACGTCCACGCTGACCACATCTCATGCAAATCGAGTGGCTGTTACACATCTCAGACTACTGAAGCTGCCAGCAGCCATAAACCACTTCCCTGGAGAAAACCGTTCCCCGGTTGATGCTTGCCATTTAGCAGCGAACTGAAAAGTGCAGACAGTGCCCGGCTTGACCACACCCGTCATGCAGTAAAAAAGGCTTTGAGGCTTTTTGAACGAGTGAATGTAGGTGGTGGATTCACATTGGGCAAATAATACCTCCTTGACGGTGACAGCTGCTCTGCCTGTTGTGCCCTCCGCCTGCATCTATCACACACCTTAGATTACCTCTCCGGTGACTAAGAGCCAGGACTGTGATCTCTGTGGGAAAAAAAAAAGCCAGGCAAACATTGGCTGGGAAAGGATGAGAGGAGGGTGGCAGTGGAGAAAAAATAAAACACAAGGGAGTGGAGATGGTAGGAAAGAGATGAAGGGGAGAGAGCAGGGCGAATGGACCGATGGGCG
>OMKZ01033722.1:1939-12694 GCA_900302535.1 Neoniphon sammara | reverse complement strand
ATCCCCCTCCAGTTTGGGATATAAGACTGCAGCAGGTTCTGGATGAGTATCAGTTTGATCACTCATTCTGTTGCCTGCTTATCATCCACTTAAGAGCAAAGGCGGCATATCGCAGATGTGGACTGCATCTGGCCATTAAACTGACTGAGATTAGCAGGAGCGCTAATTCCACTATTCCTTAATGATGCCAAGCTGGAGATAACACCCTAAACATTGTAATACGGGCCCTTTGGGATGTGTGTGTGTATGCGTTTCTGGTTTCTGGCCAGGTTCTTGATGTGCTCCTATAAAAGCGCTCACAGGAGCTCACAACTCAGAAAGACAGCTCAAACAAGAGGGGATTTTTTAATCCTCATCCACCATTTCACTTTATTCTTGAAAACTCCTTGAACTTTGATTTTCACTCATATTTCCCCCTAAGTAGCTTCAAAGGTAGACCCCCCCAACATTGTGTGACAATGTCACATACATATTCTATGTCTGATGGTTGCAGCGCTTCATTGAAGCTACATCACATTTATACTGAGTGAAATATTGAAGCCCAAGATGCCACTGGTTTATGGCTGGAGCATTACATCAAACAGAAAATATCTACATGTCTTGTGCATCGTTTTATACACATTTCCCTGTAACTCAGCAGCACATGCTTGGGATCTTCAGAACCTTTGGGATCTCCGCTCGAATTTAAATAAAGTTCTGAAGGTTTGAACAAAGCTCAGCTGCGCAACATGCATTTGTAATCACAAACCTACTGATGAGAGCAGCAGAGATTTGAGAAAAAAAGACAGGAGAGAAGAGCTATCTCTTGTCAAAAACCATTAAAAAAATGATAAAAGGCCTTAACACCAAACATCAAAAAGTGAAGTTATCGACAGCTATTAAATGAAAAGGACTTGGCTGACAATTTAAAAAGACAATAGGACCAGTGATGAAAGTATCTGGAGAGTGAAACATAATTTCCAGAGACAGACAGCCGCAGGAAATATTTTGTCACTTTCGTGAAAGTCTACCATTCGACTTCCTCCTTCAGTAATCAAGGACATTTAACTTGCTCTGTCAGTGAAGGTTATGACAGACAAGTCTCATTCCAACACATGAAAGAAGGGATTTCACCAGTTCAGATTTTTTTTTTTCCTATTTTATTTTCTCCTTCCTCAAAAGATACAACACAAAGTAGCACGAGGGGAAGTGCATTTTGCCTGGCAGGATATCTTGTGGGGACACATTTTCTTTAGGTGATGCCACATTCTTATTTTATGTAAATAAAAGTCTGGGAGCAGAGGAAGGGAGCGGCTTATCTGTCAACTTTGACTATTAACCTCAGTGACGAGCACAGACTGGCTGCTTTTATCTAAATTGAAAAACAGAGTTATTTGAATATCATGGGGGAGAATGCAATATACCGCGGCAGGGGAAATCGCTCGCTTTCCCCATTTTTCTTCGCCGAGATAAGACTGTATTTAGCAGCTTGCCGACAGAGCTTATGAGAACAAAGCGATTCAGGCAAATAATTCCCGCTTTTTCAAATGTCCCCCAGCTCTTTTAATGGAATCCTTTAATGGTGAATGGAAATGTATATCTGGCGATTACTCTTGTGGTGTTGCGGCGTTATTACCTGTCGCCGAACGTACGACGCCTGTCTCTCTCTATACCCGACGCATGTCTTTTTGTCATCACACACCCAGTCTAGATGGATATATTCACTCAAAGCAAGGTGGCACCTCTATCCTTTCTATCCTCGTAGCTTTGGCCAAAGTAAGGTGTTTTTGGACTATATTGTGGTCAGGATTGAAGGGAAATGTAAGGAACTGTGGGGAAAGTACCATGTGCCAATACTAAATGGCACAGACAGAAGCAAAGACAGACATATATTTAATTTATAACCATAGTTTGTGTAATTTCTCCAAGTAAAACAGACACAATGGATCAGATTGCCCACGGAGCTCTGTTAAATTTTTTTTAAAAAACACGCACTGCAAAGTCCCAAGCAATGTGCACATAAAAAAAAAGTCTGAGATTAAAGACCCTGACTTATGTCGGTAAACAGTGGTAATGTTTTCCTCGCGTGCCATCCATTGAAATACACGGCAATGCACTTAAAGAGTCTGTAAGCCCCGGGGACGACATGTTGCCGCAGTCTCTAACAATTCCGCTCAACATTAACTATGTGAATATTAATGAGGTTGTAATCTAGAAGACATACTCTCTTACACACGCATCACTCCAGTAAGTGGGAATCCCTAACCTAGTTTAGTTGGGGGTGAATCCTGCCATAGTGGAAAAGCCCCGTTGGGGAGTTTCTGTTCAGCTGGCCTATATTATACTGACTGAAATAGAGCGACAAAAACTCCCAGTGGAACCTCAAGTATTCCAACATCTTTATTATAACTGAATGTTTATTATTCACTGATGTCTGCTATACTCTCCTACTGATCTTCCACTGTATATGACAGTGAATATGACAACTTTTAGAGCTTAATCTTCTGAAAATACAGCTCATAAAAATGTAAAATCTTATTAAACAAGAACTCTGCTTGCATTACTCTCATACAAATACCTGGCCACGCACATGTGTCCATGCTGTTATCCTCCTCTGTCGGAATGACACCGGGCTTTTCGTACGATTTGTCGATTGCAGCCCGGAAACTCTCGTTGCACCCGCGACCCCTGACGATCCGAGAGCGTGGCCTGTGGACGATGACATCACCGTTGAGCGTCGCCTCGGCAACAGCCGTCTGGAGGCTTTCCAGGGAGCTGGACTTTTTCAGGCCCAGCGAGGGTCCGACCTCTTGTTCTGAAGAACCTGTGGAAATAAGAAACAGCGTGACTGAGGGCAGCAGCTGCCTAATGACGTGTGACTCTAACTCTCCCACAAAGACGGCCTAAAACTTATCACCACTGAACTCATCGCGTGTCAATGAATCATTCACGTTTTGCTAGTTTCCTATGAGATGATGTTATGTGGTGTACTTGGCAAGCGATTCTCAATAAGAAAGGAGGAGGTGAGAGTCTGGCAATTAACTTGAAAAATAAATGATGCCATTGCCTAGTCAATGAAGTGTGTGAAACAAGAACAGAGTATTATATCTTTGCGGAGACATTTTCCTGTTCAGAATGATAATTCAACCTTTGTCCTTGTGTCTGCGGCAGAGTTTTAAAACAAATTGCATAGCTGAAACATTATGCATATAAATGGAACACTACCAAAGACACCAGACGAGGAGTCATACTAGAAATAGATAGTACATCTCAAAAAGGTTTAGATGGAATCTAAACATTAAGTCATTTCCTTAGGTGGTCATGGATGGTAGAGAATGAGAAAAGCTGGGTACAAGAGAAGGGAGAGAGAGGGGAAAGGCATGTAGACTAAACAAAGCTATAGGCATTCATTTCCACCACCATTTACCTTTACTCATCCTAGCAGGGACCGAATCTCACACCTGTAATCTTTTGCTATTTCTAAGGTCTTCACATGTGCAGATGTGCGATAATAAACATAACATGAAGGCAGGACCAAAGTCCCCGCTCCATTATCAGTCTTGCATTGACTAGCCAGGTGGGCCCTTACATAAGAAAACCACCTAAACTAATGTCAACACAAGCCAGCCGCTTCTCGACGACAGAGTCTTCACAAAAACGCTATCACCAAACTGTACACACATGCAGGGGCGTTCCACAAATTTATGGGCCCTGTGCAAAATTTTTGGGCCCCCCACCACCACACTTGTTTTTCTTGTTTATTTTCAAAAAGTCACGTGGCCATATTTGTTGAAGGTGGAAAGTTTCCCAAAATTATGTAGCTAATGTGTACAACAGCCTATCAACCTAATGAATTGCCATCATGAATAATTGCTTATTGCTTCTTTATGCAGAAATAATTCTATTAGATTTAGGCACAATTGTTACATTTCTTCAATACACTTCAGTGGCTATCAATAAATCATGTATTCTGTGAAAAAAAGAAAGGCTCTGTGAATCCTCTTGCTTATGTCTTCAACCATTCAAAAATCTCACCCAGGTCTGAATCAATTAACTACTCAGGGCTACTAGCTGTGTAGCAACAAATCAAGATCATTTATGGAAAATGGGGAGCAAGCAGGGTCTGAGGGCCCATTCTTATTTTATGGACCCACAAGTCAGTTTGTAATCTGATTTATTTTGTTAAATATCCATACTAAATTAGTCTTCTTTAAATAAAACTGAAAACTGTAGTCCAAAATAAGCTTTTAAATTTCAGGTCTTGGGGTGACCACTCCACCTTTGGGCCCTGGGTAGTCAGCCCCCCCGATTGGGATGCCTCTGTGCACATGGCAACTGTCAAACACTGATGACAGAATGGGGCATTAGCACAAGCATGACAATATGGTTTATGAGCTGGAATGTTGTATTGACACAAAACAAAGCACAACCGTTTTATTTATTTCAATGAAGGATGCTGCACAATATGTACCAATTATGCAAAGTAAATACAATTAACATATAAATTAAGAACATAACGCAAATGACAGGCTGTTACAAGTTTGAATGTTTTTGTGTGGCGGGTAATTAGAGTAGCTCATATTTATCACACTTGTAAGACAAAGTATGCCCTTACAAGGAGTGCGTGTGGAGCGCTGGATGATAGATAAGCTGTTAGATCAGCTGTGTAGATAGCAGAGTGTTGAACGGCCAACCTCTTTGACACTGGAGCCTGGCCCTGGACAGCCGTAATTATTTTTCCAATGCTTGCCGGGGGTTTGTTTAGGGTATGTAAGTGGAGCGCAACTCAGGTATTGGTATTTCATTTTGTCAGGGGGCCGTCCGTCAGCTCCCCGGAGCTCTTACCTTACCAGCCAGTTGGTAAACAAGCAGACGGGTTGATTTTCTGTCCCACTCATTCTGCCTTGATTCGGCATGCATTAAACAGCTATTGCCGTCGACGTAATGAGATGGATTTCTGAAAAGGGGCTCGCAAAGGCTCATTAATTGTAAACTTCAGCCAAGGAAACTATCAGTAACAGTGGATAAACTGTTGATTGAATTACCGTGGTGGTCTTAGTGGCACTCTGAGGACTGGACAGAGCTGCATTGTGCCAGCAGTCCCTACAGGGCCTCCACGCGTAGCATATGCGGCTATTTTCTACGTGGCTTCACTTGGTGTAAATAAACACCTCCTACAGCCCTGTTCCTATCAGTTTTCAATGCAAAACGTTGTTATACGGTCTTGCCGGACACACATGGAACACAGAGAAACATACATGCACATGCACACGTTGGTGTCAGCCGTCATCAGCAAGGCCCCTGACTTGTTTAAAGAGGCCTAAATGGAGCGTGGCTTGCTGCTGGTAGGGGGATCACAGTGGATCTCTTGGATGGAAGGATGCACAGCAAAAACACAGATTAGGTTAAGAAAATAAACCCCCATCACTGAAAGAAAACAATTACCAATCTGTTACCTCTTTATTGAATACCACCTCTCAGAAATGCATGTGTTTCCATGAGGGTAGGAGAGGGAAACTGAATAAAATGATTACAGCGGGGTCTAAAAAGTGGAGCTATGTCTGAGTTAGGGGGGACTTTAGACAAAAGACAGTAAACTGCCAGCACTGTGCAGTAATCCATATGTGCTGCTACTGTTATCGTAATTTTACCAGTGGCAGCTCGTCCCTTTCTCTGGCTGAACTCCTTTGCTAATCTCTCCCTGATCCCTTAACCAAGCAAACCTGCAACAGCTCCACTAGTGATTAGCCAAACATCTGAGCTTTGCAAATCAAACACACACCATCTAGACGGCTACTTGCAGAGGACAAATGGAGGGAAGAATAGTGCTGACTGATTCCTTATTTTTAACATTACAACACTAAAACTTTTCACACAACTCTTATGACCTTTAGGCATGCATGGATGTCCGTTTTGTTTTCTTTCTGCTCAGTTTGTACCATAGTGAGTGGGTGAGCACTTCTCTATCATCCATGGCAGCTATAGATCTCATGTCAAGGAGGTCAGATAGGCTAAGGGGTCAGCTATTAACCAGTGGTGTTGGGTTTCCAGGCTGGTAAAGTCAGGCCTTTTACACACCATTCCTCGCTTTGTCTCATTTATGTCAATAAAAGTGGCCAGTCCCAAGAGAAACCGGACTCAACACTGAAAGTACCACTCATAATAAACAAACACCAATCCTATAATGCTACATCCCAGTTAGTGAATAAAGCTTGTATGTGCGCCTCCGGGCTGCCCAGGACAGTAAAATGAAACTTTACTGTGCCCTGGAAATGTCAAGGGGGGTCAAGAGCTCTCTGGTTGCAGGAATAGAAGATCCATTTTACTGCTCAGTTCCCAGGAAGAAATGGAACATTACTGATTGCTGTGCCCATTTTTTACGTCAGCGAAAGATACACGGCCTTATAAGACCAACGGGGTGCAAGTAGAAATCATGTAAATTCATTTCTTCAAAAGGAGCAATCTCATTATCTGAAGGACAAGGGAGGACGGCCAAAAAAAAAAGATGAATAACAAGGAAACATAGGCAGAGATATGGTATGCTATAATTTTTTACATGCTAGGTGGATGAAACTTAATCAGCCCAGTCTAAATGCCATGTAAATTTGGGGCTTTTGAAGCTTAAGCGTGAAACCTGCCAACAGCGGACATGCGGAAAGCCAGGGTGCATGTTTGACACGAGGGGATTGTGAGTTAGAGCTGCGCAGGATGCAACAGTTCAGCGGAACATAAATGACATCTGCTGTACTCGGAAACAGGGAATTATCCCCCTGCTCGGTATTCCACATCATGATCCCCCTCGCCATTGTTTCTCGTCGGTATGCTGAATGAGTGAGGGAAGCAGACAGAAAGGGAAAGAGAGAGAGAGGGAGAGGGAGAGAGAGATGATCCCCATAGACCCTGGCTGCCTCGAAGCTGCCTTTGTTTTCATCAGAAGCAGCCCCGGCTCTCCTGGGAGAGTGTGACGGACAGCTCTCTGTGTGCCAGTCTATTATGTGATTCCTATCACACAACAGAAGCCCCGGTCCTCTGCTACTCATTCCCTTCTTATTCATAGGGATGAAAATACATATTCCCCCATCGCAAACAGACACGGGTTTGTCACTCCTCACACGTCTGGAGGAGAAATGAAAATCATAAAAATGGAATGCGCAAAAAAGAAAGAAAATCAAATCAAACTGGGACACAGTGCACCTGGAATTTTATCGTGGCCAAAGACGAAAAATGCCCAATATATTTCTTGGCCAGTTGGAACCAAGGACAGTTAATTGGAGAAGAGAGATTGCCATTAAACGTTAAAGGGGAGGTATGGCAAACTCCATGAATAAATCAGCACCAGTTATTACAGGAGCAGGAGCCTATAGTATAATTAGAGCAGCTAAAACCATGCTCCCCAAGCCATTATTCACCATGGGCCCTTGCATGTAAAGATCTGTGTACAGACAGGGGCTCCATTACACATAATTTATTCAGAGAGCCAGGGCTTTAAGCAGGGCGTTAAAAGGGTAATTAAGTTAAAAATAGTCTCCAAGGTGGCTGGGGGAAGGCCGTGTCCAGGTAGCCCGCTGAAAGTGAGGCGTCCCTGGGTCGGCCGGACTCCTACATCTCTGCCAGTTGTGGATCATTAGCCCAACGGAGGACGCTCTATGTTCGCTGAACATGTGTCACCAAGGAATTGCCATTACCCAGACTTATGGTTAACATCTCTATTAGGGATGCTGTCATCAGTGGGTTGCCATGGCACTGGCAGGAACGAGAAACACATGGGATCAGCTGAATCATCATAGATATTTTATTCCATGTGCTTATCTTCAAATGGCACAAGTCAGTGAAAATATTTTTTTAATATGTGCCTCTATTGGAAATTAGAGGGAAATTAGAGGGATATGGGAGTGCACAAGATCATATTGTTTCTGCATGAGTGCTATGTGGTTGTCATACACCTGATATGCCAATATACTGTATGCTGAAGGCTGTGCATTGGTTGATTAATTGAGTTATTTCAAATATGCCTGCTGACAGTCTTCCCATTCATTTCCATTTGGTAGGATTTTGCTGTCTAAAATCTCAGTTATGGCCCCGCCATCAAGTCATTCAGTGTTAAGTGAATGGAGCGCACTCTAACATGTTGCACCCAGAGCTCAAAACACCCAAACTATGATGGATTAATTGCGGCTAGAAGAAGAGGCCAACTGGCAATGAGTGTCTTTCTATTCCAAATGCCACTCCATTGCTGGCTCTTTCCAGCCCTCTACACCTCCTGGAGTAATGAGTGTTTTCTTCAATCATATTCACTGCGGAACAAGCACAATGGCACAGGTTCGCAGATTAGTTGCCAAGTTTCTATTCAACGCCATGCAAACTCTCTCCTAGCAATATGAAAACCCTCTTTTGATCACGCTGCAATTACCTCAAACAACACCCTCCTCTATATCCTTCTAAATGTGCCAAAATCATAAAGCAAACAATGGTTGGTTATGAGTTGGAAATAGAGGGGCTGCTTTTCCGATCTCTGTTTTTGACCCAGCTGAAAAACCAAAAGGGTCCGTCGATGACAACGTATAAAACTGGTCCCCAACTGCTTGCTTACCTCCAGCGGTTCCTGTGCTACTATTAAAAAGCATAGAAAAGAGTGAGTGGTTAGTGCCTTCAAACATGTGTACCGCAGGAAGAGGCAGAGCCAGAGAGAGACAGAGTCAGAGAGCGGGAGATAGATGTTGAATAGTTTTAGAGTGATGATCTAAGTGGAAGAGATATTACACCTCGTGCCTGCGCCTGTCAATCACGGGGCTCACAAGGCGACGCAGCCAGAATGCGCTAGCGTATTACCGCCAGCGCACGCCGCCGCGTGCCCCATTCTTCTCTCTCCTTCCCTCGCTCAATCTTGTTCCCCATCTAAATGGGATTGAACCGCGGGGTGTCCGACCAGTTTAGCATATTTCAACAGTGATGGGCTTCAAAGTCATGAAATCCATCTGCTGATCTGATTTGGGAGACTGAGCACCTGAAACGCGATTAAAAGGAGGAGAAAAATACCCAGTGCAAGAATAAAACCAGGGTGTCTGTGGGGAATAGCATTGTTCAACACATTAACAATGTAGCAAGGGAGGCTTAGAAAGTCAAGAGCAGAAAAAGAAGAGCTTGAATGACTCGTTAATGGCCTACTAAATCAGCTAACTGGTAAAGACACATAGGAATGTCCAACAGTGTGCCAATGGTAAGGCTTAAAGGAACGCACTGACGCTGTTTGTTCTTTGGCTCATTTCACTGATTGCTACTCTATTATACATTATCCACGGGCCATTTTCCATTGTGTGGCTTCGATGTAATATTTTCATTAAAATAATTTGCATGCTCCATACTTTGAAACAATTTCCCATTTTAGGTCAGAGTTTGTAATTAACAGCGGTGTGCACCTGTTTGGACGGATGAAATTTATTTGATATTAGATATGTACCAAGTTGTAGCATTCAGTTCCACCGCAGACCGCAGTGTTTGTGTTTCATATATTGATTCAAACATTACTCATCTGGGAACTGCACTGTCAGTTATAAAAAGTTAATACCTGAGACAAGCAAGTTAGTTATTTCCCGGCAGCATGTGAACATCGTAATACTCTCAGTGATGGATTATGACTTTGTATTGGCAAGGATCCCTACAAGCGGCGGAAAAGGAATGTGATTTTAAATTACATCTAATGACACACAGTTACACGCTGATCTACAGAAGAACAAAATAGTGGAGCAGTCGGAGAGATTTGTAAAACACCCATCACACCTGCGACTTTATCCAAATAGCTCAGAAGGCAGGAGCGAGGCATCGCCTTACCAGCAGATGAACTACATTATTCTCTTTGGCGAAGTGTTGTTTTCTAATCACATTCATGAAGAAATGCTGACACCACTTTGGCACAATTAAGAAGCTTTTTTGATTGAAACCACAGATAAAGCGTGCATTTGCTAAGACGACAACTCGATCATGGCGCTATCGCCGTTTCCTGTCCATTCTACTCACTTCCTCCCTTCAGTTATATCCAATTATATTTTTAATTGGCACTAAGAACGTAATGGATGAGGTTTTTATACTCAACTAATTGGTCAGTGAAACCTATCTAATGAGCGTGCCGGATAACTATCATCTTTCTCCTCAGCAGCACTTTTGTAGAATGCAGCCCCTGAAAGTTAGCGCTCTCCTGTTGACTTTGTGGTGAAGTTTTGAGGCCTGACAAAGGGCAGGGCTTAATATATGGAGGATGAGCGCCACAGAGTCGAGTGCAGTGGCCCACACCTGCAATAGTCTCTGGGAGAGTCAAACTTTTCTTCAGGTCTCTGGGTTCCGTGTGGAATGGAGTCGGCTGTGATCTGTTATGATTAGCCAGTGATCCGAGAGGAGGCAGCGTCTGCTTCAGCCACGGGGGGAGAGGCTTTAAGGTCTCCTCGCCATATTCTTCCCTAGATACAGCCTGTGTGTGTGTGCATGTGTGTCTACGCTTGAGCATATTCCCCACCAGCGTTCCTGTCACTAGACAGTCACTAGACAGGCCACTGTACTCTTGCTTCTTGTGTTTTACCCACGCTCCACTGGATGTGGGGCCAATGGGAGATAGAGACAAAAAGAGGGAAGGAGGGGGTTAGACAGGATTGGAAGGAGCTGTACTTTTGGCAAGAGGGGTTAGAGGAAGGTCAGGTGTGTGTGTGTGTGTGTGTGTGTGTGCGTGTGTGTGTGCTCAAGAGAGTACCTATAAGTCATACAGTCTAAATGTGCTTGTGGGTGCAT
>OMKZ01033721.1:17527-36269 GCA_900302535.1 Neoniphon sammara | reverse complement strand
ACCACACAGATTAGAACAGACAACCTTGACTTAACCTTTTAGATTTGTTTACATGACCTTTGCAAACTCAATTTTATTTATAGATGGGCTGCGCGCACACACACACACACACACACACACACACACACACACACACACACACACGAAGTCAACTAAGGGCAGGGCTCATTACTCAAAAAATACAGTATTTTACGACTTATTACTCATTCCAAAGGTAATATTGTTACTTATTACTCCCTGGGAAAGCAGTGTGATGGGACAATGACAAATTATGAGAAAAAATAAATCCCGTTTTCTGACTGATAATTGTATATAGTTTTGCTGAAAATGATAGTTAATTTGTTACACTGCTTGAAAAACAATATTACTGTACTGCTAATGCGTGCACCAGCACTTGTATAAACACCAGAGCGTTACATGATAAGATATGTGGATGTGGATGAACAGGGCTGGTCAGTTCAGAACAAATTACTGTGTATGACAGCAGCCTGACATAAAGCAAACAGCTGCTTCAGAAGTGCAGAGGACTGATCTGAACGTTTATATCGTCTCTTTCTCTGCATCTCCTCTCACTTCTGGAAGAGAAACGTTGATCCTCAGAAATGGGAGCTGAGACATCACATAAAAGCAAATGGTTAACCTGTAAGTGTGAGAGCCTTGACATACTTTATCTTGACTGTTACACTCTTTCCTATTGGTCAGAAGGTCCAGATATGAGCCAATCAGGGATCAGAGGTGAGGCGAACTCTGATCTCTTCCTGTCAGCAGGGGGATAGAGGAATAAACTAATACTGGAGAGGTCTGTGTGTGTGTGTGTGTGTGTGTGTGTGTGTAAAGGTGGCTGGAGACTATGCGAAAACAGCTATCTTACAAGATCACTCCATGTCCCATTGTACGAGACGAGTCTCCTAAAATCTTGACTGTAGTTCATGTCAGACCGGAAGATTTCAGGTTGGCGACATGTCAGACTGTCCGATTGATCAGCCTGGCCAGTCGTCACGATAAAGCTCAGTGACGCACAAAAAACGTGGATCTGTTCCAGAGCCCCACCCACTGCTTTCAGACCGTGCTGTTATGCCTTCCATTGGTGTGCGAGTCAGCATAGGGCTGCATGCTTCCTCCGGCGGGGAGGAGCGAAGATGTCTCACTCCCTTTCTGTTCCATGTACAAAAAAATAACCTTTTTATAACCCCTTGAATTGAGAGAAAGTCTTGTAGTGAGGCAGGGAAGTAAACAGGAAGTGGTCTGGATAATTCCTCAGGAAGATATTAAGGCTGTTCAGTCTTCCGGTAGAATCTCCTTTCTGGCACTTTCTCACAACAGCTGTAATCAATCAGTCAGTCACTTTATCTAACTATCAATCTATCATTTAGTTATTGATCCCTTAGTCAGTGAAACATCCACGGGTATTTTTTGGGGCAAGGAGTTCCCTCAGCCTTGTTGCTTTAATTGTACTGAAACATCTTTCTGCCCTTAAACTGTTGCTTTAAAATGATTTAAAAATAGTGTATTATGAAGGCCTTCAGCTAACTGGTGACATAAATGTAAAGTATTTCTTAAAAGCATAACAGTGGTTGAAAACATAAATACAAATGTTATAAAATGAGAATAGTGGACGTCTACTTTTATGTTATAGGTCTAGCCTTGTGTTGGGATCTGCTTGCAGAAGGACAGATCACTCCAGTATTAACATTTTGTGATCCACTAGATCCTGTACGTATAGAAAAGACACGAAAAAGAAAAGACAGGAAGCCGAGAGGGAGAAAGAGAGGTGGCGCTATATCACATATTTACATTTTGGCCCATAATTTCTTAACTATAAGTCATAGCAACAAAATTCTTTCTTCCCAGGATTCCCTGGGTGAAGATGCATCTATTTTCATCCTACCATATTTTAGCTAGTTTGCATTCTATGTAAAAACCTATTTTTCGCTTCTTCTTGTACAAATTTTGCCCAACTTTCTCCATCTTGTTTGGAGTAGCTCTCTTTCACTCTTGGATGAACGGGGCAGCTAATGATCATGTAATAAAGTAAATAAAATAAATTAAAAATAAAGTCTTGGCACAGAGCATCAGCTGACAATCTGAACTCCGTCCTCCAGTTGTTGACAGTCTAGAAAAAGCCTGTCTGTCTCTAAGGTTGAATAGACTGATGCCACAGTCCTTAAAATAGTAACAGTCTTATCAGAAGAGCTTATAAAGGGCAGTGTCACATCATCTAAACTCTGAAAGGCTTTCTCACTCCCAGGGATCCATGTGACCAAAGCACACCAAAGCACTACCAGGGAAAAGCCACTCTTTATATTAGTGGGCAACACATTATAATCCCATTTACATTTCAACATTTCCCAAGATCTTTCCTTATTTATTTATAAAGAATACAGATGGAAGAATATCTATATAAAAAAAGGAAAAATATTGATTTATGGACAACCTTACCGATCTTGTGGTTTTGCTGCAACTGGGTCTTCGAGCGATGTACGAGTAGTAATTTAACGTGGCGTACTCCATCAAAGCAGCAAAGACAAAGAGGAAGCAGACAGTGACAAAAAGATCCATGGCAGTGACATAAGACACCCTGGGTAGTGATGTCCTGGCCACTGTACTGAGAGTGGTCATAGTCAGCACTGTGGTTATACCTACAGGACAGACAAGAAAAGAAGTGCATCTTAGGGATTGTTCACAGTTCATGATGGGGATTGAGGACATTTGGATTGGGCCCAGTTTGACGGTTGTGACACTGAAATGTACTTTATGGCTCATAAAGTGTTTGTATTGTTGGTCTACATTTCTGCCTGCAGACCCAATGGTCCTGAGTTCAATTCTTATGGCTAATTCTAATGCTAGCATTAAACCCTAAACCTTTTTTTTTATTTATCTTTAGATTTAATTTAATAGTTGTCCCACTGAGATTAAAAATCGTTTATTTCAAGGCATTTAAACCTGGCCGCTTTATGACAAACATAAAAGTTGTGGATGAAGAACTTCACTTCAATCTCATCCTGCAAGCTCTTTCAGTTTTATGTCATTTTGCAGCGGTTTCCAAGCCGAGAGGGCAGAGCACCGAAAACAACTCCTTCAGCAGTTTCTACCAAGTTGTGTGGCGATATGAAACTTTACTCTTCCCCTCAAATTTTATAAAACTTGTTCAAAGTGACACAAATGGCAACTTGGTGCAGCGGTACAATTTGGGTGCTCATCCCCCAAAACCTTGTTATTTTGATTGGGGTCCTGGTGGCTGGAATATATTCATTTTGAAGAATCCAGAATACATGACAGCTCCAAATTCTGCACAAAGCAGTAATTCACTTTCCATATTTGTTATGGTCCACCTCACTCACTTTTGAACAGTGTTTTCCCTCGTTAGGTTGCACCCCAACATCTTGTTTCAACCAGAGATGTGGATTATGGAAACAGGACAGCATCAAAATACTGTTTCCTTGTGACTTCAATAGCAGCTTGTAGGCTGTCACAGTCTTTAATAAAGACTGCAGTGCAACAGATTAAATGACTGCATTATCAACAGAGATGAAGATTAGTGTTTGTAGTATAGAAGTATAGAAGTATAGAACTGCCCTGTAAGCTACAGCTCTACCTCTCAAATATTTTAATAAATAAAAACTCAGACCAATTCATACATGTTATTATTATTATTATTATTTCTGTTTATTCCTGACATGTGATCCAAACCTTACTACCACTTCCTTTCTGTGACTGGCCATAAACTAAATTACTAGAATTTCTATTTAGTGTCAAACTGACTTTAACCTGATCTTAATGTCACTTTGGTGCGACCTAAATTAGTGAGCTTACAGTGGCTCTTGGGCCATAACAGGACATTCTGATGATGTGATACCCTGACTTCATGTGCCTCAATCTGATTCACAGAGGTAACACAAAAACTCTTAGAGCAAGACAAATTCACTGACTGTTCCTCCTGTATCCCTAGCTGGTTTCATTCTTACCTCTCTCTCCTATCTCCCTCCATCATGAACATCATGGGGCTGCTTATGAGAAAAAAAAAATCTGACTCTGCCACTGTTTCACTGAGGTTTCCATGGCAACAAGCTAGCCCCATCTATTTTAGGCGGACATCTCACACTTTTCCTTCAGCCTCTGCTTGCCACAGTGATTACCCTTACCTGTTTGCCTGCCTTCTGCTGATAAAGTGGCACAGATTCAAGAGTTTCTGCTCAAAACAAAAGAATGAACGGCGGCTTTGAACACCGGGAGGCTCTGAAAAGCATTCCTCTATACTGCCAACCTTATGTGGACGAAATCATTGTGAGATATGCTCTGTGTGATTTTGTATTAGACTGGCATATATGGCTTCCAAGCCCACCGATGTGACAGGTTTTCTGAAATAGTGCAGCTGAAATTGAAATTGAAATCTAATAGAAAAGCGTGTGATCGCCTTCATCAGTTGGTAGGTACTGAGACTCAAACCAAAGCTGAGAAGTTTGTTACAAAAGGTTGACTCATCTTAGTACTTGACGCATGTTAGTATTTTGAGCAGCTATTTCCTTTAGTCTGGTTTGACTTCCCCCTGCCATTTTACAAGTAACCTGCTATTTCCCACTTCTCTAAGATGCATTCAGTATCTTCCTTACTCCCCCGCGCTTGAATGTCATTTATCAAAGTAGACGCCTAAAAAAGCAAATGTTTTCTGATGCACAGGATGTAATGACTTCTTCAGTATGATAATAGATTCACTCATTCTCCATTTTTTTGCCTGTCCTGTGTGAATTCTTAACGCATTAAACACTGTGTATCTGAGAACATGATCCATCAGCAGGGCAGTGTTTGTCTAACACAGGAAATGGTTGATGAACCATTTTTGATGACACTCTAAAATCTGACAAGGAGAGAGAAAATGCTGCAGATATCATTCATAAAGGGCTGAGCCAACATCACACATCCGTACAAATTCAAATAAGAAAACACAATATTGACAAAAATGGCAAACTACTTTGCACTAAGGCTTTTTATGCATGCCCAAATGATAATAATGTTTTTGTACTGCCAATCTAAAAAATTTAAATGTCTTATTATGTCTTTTGTGTCAGCATTTTTTAAACCATGAAGGAAGCGCTGGGCAAATGAATAAAGTGTTAAAAGAAAAAAAATACTGAAATCAATTACCTTTGTCAAAACGTTCCACAGGACTGCACAAGAATAAATGGAGAGCATGCACTTATAAAAGGGAAAAAAAATAATAAAACAGAGAAAGCTAATGGGGTGATTCAAATTGAGTGACAGACATGCACACAATACAGAAAACAGCAGATAAATAAGGATGATATTCAAAAACAAGCAAAAGGCAATAAAAAATAAATGCAAATGAAATGCTGACAAAATGTACAATTGCAGGAGCTAAAGATGACATCAGGACCCGGCCTGATTGAACATCAGTAGTTACAACTATCATTTTAGTTTTGTTTGACAGCATATCAAACCTACTTCTCAGTTACTTGTGTATAGACAGGCCCACTGAAGTGACTGTACCTAATGCTGTTCTGGCTGGTGTGGCGTCTTTTTTTATCCAGAAGGACACCCAGGACAGGACCACGGTGAGGATGCAGGGGATGTAAGTCTGGATGGTAAAGTAGCCCATTCTTCGACTCAGGTCAAAGTAGACTGTCATCACCACATAGTCACCTGTGCAAATGAAATATCTTGCTTTGAATCTCATGTGAAGCTTTACAGAGGAATGTGCATGCGAATACTATTATAATGTTTATTAATTCTATCTTATATATCTGTCCTGCACATAATATTAAACAAAAGAACATGTAAAATAAGCAAATTGCCATAGATGTCTAGTCTTGATTAGTAACATCAGTGACTCTATTGTATGTTATGTAATTTCTTGTTGGATGCCTCAGTTAAAGGGTTAAGTTTAGTGTGAAATGCTAAAAGCAAATGTGTTTGCATTTTTACAACATACAACAAGAGAGATGAGGCAGCAATGCTGATGGCAGAAAGGGTGCAACTTCTTTCTCAGTTTTCAGGTGTGAAAACTGTTTCCATGTTATTTGTTGGCCTGTTGGTAGTGAGAACTGTATTAAAACAAATGCCATCCACAGGCTATGTATCTGACTTTACATACTTGGTGGCTGAACATCTTTTATTCAGTTTTATTTTAAAGGAAACTGGGCAGGCCACACCTCACTTTCCTTTCAGCATTTTTTTTTGGCTGCCAAGGCGGTAAGAAAGGTGGTAGAAAAAATAGGACAGATACAGAGGAGAAAGTTCTGCCAAGTTTTGATTCTTGGCCAGTGCTGAAACATGATGTAGGTCCAGGGTTTTCAAGGACAAGTCCAGCCTGACTGGAGATTTTGTTCATTTCCTGCATTCCCTTATTGTTTTACGCAACAATGGGATATCAGTTAGGGAGAGAAAAGAATTTCTCCAAAGATCTGTGATGATTTTATTAGCTGGGATTTTTATTTGCAACTCCTGGTTCAGCATTAGATCACTTACTAAAGATGCACTTTTTCCAGTGAGGTAAAAGTAATTGGGTTTTTCTATTCTTCGTATATGGTAAAGTATATCTCATGGATACTTGTTCAACACAGCCCTTATTTCTGGCCATTTTTGAAAAAGCACATTTATATTTTGGACTACACACCAGATGGCAAAACATGACAATCAACAAAACTGGAGTTAAAGTATAAAGTTTTCACAGGACAATAACATTAAATTACCCCCAAACTGAAGGTGGCATCTGATGTTGGCTGCATATCACCAACTTCAAAGTAATAAATTACAATCTATGTATTGCTTAAGCACTGCCCCATAAAAATCACGTCACATGTCGTTTCATCTGTTGTTTTCATGTGCTGCATGAGCGATGAGATTTGCAGCTGATTTCAAGTGAATAGCAGTGGCAATTATGACTGATAAGACCTTGCTTTTTAACGCTGCTGTTTCTACTTCTTTAATATTGGGAAACTCCACTCACTACCATTTCCGTTTACGATGAATCTTTAATTTAGCAGAACTACTAAATTTGAACACTGAAACATGAGAACCAATCAAAAACAATGCTCAAACTCTGAGCGAATACTGCAAAATAACCTGGCCTGTCCAGACCAATAGGAACAGATCCTTACTGTTCCATGCAGGATGAACACTCTGATGCAGCTTGCAAAACGTGATTGTTGGCTTCTCATTCACAGCGATGCAGCTCCCTTGCTGACTGAACTATACATTTCTGGAGTTCTTTTCTATGCAGTTTTTAATTAATTAAGAACCAATGAGATTAAGAGGTGTGGCAAATCTGATTTAGAAGCGGTGCGTGCATGCAAAAATCAAAATTAACATTAAAGGGATGGAAGACCTAAAAATGAGCAAAAAACTCCAATCACAGTGCAAATGTCCTTTAACCACTAATAATATAGGTACCTACTGTTTAGTATTTTACATAGTAAAATAGGTCAATGTGCATATCATATAAATGGTTGAAAATCATGTAATCTGGACATGGAATTTCAGAATTGTAATGTACTGTAGGTGAGATTACCAAACTGAACACAGACCAAAACATCCCTAAAAAGAGGCCTTCTTTGAATGTCACTCATGCTACACTGAACGTATGAGTGCACTGGATGAAAGTAATCAGCTGAGCTCCAATAACTTCAGAGTATAACATAAGATTATTTAGGAATTTTGACCTTTGTCCCAACATCTAAACAGCATCGTGCATGAAGAGCCTGCCACCAAAGAACAACTAATTAAGAAAATGTTAACTTCAGCTCTGTGTAGTCTGGGTCATGAAGAAATCTTTTTGGACTCTGAGGTGAAAAAGTAATTCATCATCCTTTAAGACATTGCATTATTCTTGTCATTGAAAAAAATGGTAACGAGCCTTGGCTTAATTTAACCTACAGTGAGAGCACAGACTGTATGTGACAAAAAAAAACAACAACAACAAAATTCCCTTAACACTTCTTTCCAGGGACTGTAAGGAATTTGAAAGTGCAAGAGCAAAAGTTAAACTTGCTAACAGAAAAAGGGGGTCATAAACACTACATACTTATTACTGGAAGTTTTATCATGCCTTGTGACACTATGTTCTCAAGTTCTAGTTCAGTATTGAGCTTATGAGAAATGTGGTTGTTATTAAACTTGGGGATGATTCGGTGTAAAACACTGAAAGCTTACCTGCAGTTGTCTGTATTACATCTGAAGTGTTTCTCAAGCCCATAAAATCAAACTGGTAGAGGCGCCAGGACTTTTGATCAGCTGCCTCCACAGAGTTCTTCCTCCACTTGTAAATCATCTCATCTCGTGGATACCCATCTGCAATTACACAGAGCATGTGTGTGTGACCCTTGGCGCCACATGGCACATCGCAGTGATGGATGCCCTATGCAGACAGACCTAGGGCCACCCAGAGCAACATTTGTCTTGTGCCAGAGGCCAGCTAATGAAAAGACAGTCTGGAATGAAGACAGAGGCAGCAAGAAAGTAGAGTAAATGAAAGGTATGGTTCAATAATGTACTAAATCCATCTTGATGTTGGGCTTGACCTTCACATGATGCGCACAGTGCCTGGGAGTGCTTTTACCATTGATCATGTGAGTTTCATGATAGGTTGAGGATTAGGTTTGAGGTTTTGGTGTTGCACTACCCTGAATTTTTTCTTTGTTGAATCGTCACTTCATCATTTAACTAGAAAAGCTAATAAAATTATGATCATGCCTGATAGCAATTTGATGTAATAAGCTTTCAATTAACAAAAACATTAACTTTGGGGGAAGATGTTGCCCTAACTGCTAATTGTTTTCAAACATGCTTGATGAATGAATTCCATTAACATTTGGCACAGTTTTCTCATTTGGTATTAATGACATCATTAAAAATTCAGCATTCAGTACTCAAATTCAAAGTGGCTGGAAAATAACAACTTAGTATAGAAAATAGCTGTGTGATGGTAATGAACATTTTTGACTGATGGAATAGATTGGCAACATCCTGCAAGAGATTTGCATGGGACATTCATAACAGGCTGGATGGATTCATGATGCACTCATAAATTAACAACATTCATAAAAGATGGATTATCCATTTGCCTATCATGATGACACAGTAACTTTCCAAAAGTGCTCTGCATTGATACAATTTGAAATTTGAAAATGCAAATAGAAATTGATTTGATAGGTCGCATCTTAGAAAAAACTTCAATCCTCAGATATTCCACAGATACTCGGACACATTGAAGTGTTGTAATTCACTTTTTATGTGTACCCACTTTCTCTTAACCTCCTGTTCTGTTTTTCATTTAATGATTTCCTCCATTTCCCAGAATACATTTGACAATCCCCAGAAAATGTGCCTGATTGGGTTTTATGAATGTATAAGTGGCGAGTGCAATAGTTAAAGCAATAGCAAACATTTCTATTGTTTGCAATGCATTATGGTCGGTTGAGGCTACTGCTGGTGGAGGAGGTGGTATCTCTGGGGAGTGTGTGCGTGTGTGTGTGTGTGTGTGTGTGTGTGGGGTGGGGAGATTGTCTCAGAGGAAATTTATCTATGCTGTTTTCACAGGGTTACCACCCCATGAAATAATTTCATGACCGACTCTAATCGTCAAAACCTTTATGTGAATTATTCATTTCTATCTTGCAAAAAATAAATAAATAAATAAAAAAAAGTCATTCATCTTTACATAGTCTTTCTTGACTGAACTGCTTTTCCCCCCTGTGGAGTTCAGAGGACAAAAGATAATGCCACATCCTTGAAAATGCATTAAGTGAGAATAGTAATTAAACAGTTGCATTAAATGTAGCAGATCACAACTTTTCTCTCACATCATGAAATATTTATTCATTTATTTATTTATTTTCTCAGAGGAAATATAATTAATCCTAACTGGCATACTGTACTGCATGTAGTATACAGAGTGTGTACTGTAACTGTTCTCTCTTGGTACATTTACTTCTGTCTATCTGTCTGTCCAGCTTATGTGTGTCATACTCAGTTGGTTATTCCAATCCCCCTGATGCATGATGGCGTAAAAGGTAAGCAAATTTGACTTAATCAGAGAACAGACACATTGCCATGGCAACCAAGCTAATGTCCAGTGATTTCTTTGGGTGAGGAAATAGGTCTAATGGATCACAGCAGGCTCGGTCCGCAGGCAGCAGTGGTGGGCGGTGCAGAGAGCAGGTTTTAAGCTCTAACAGCCTGTGCAAGGTGCAAGGTCTTATCACCGCAAATCACTTCGTAATATTGATAATCACCTCTCAAAGAGGGCACTACAGATCCAGACTAGATAAGGTATGACCCATATCTTGCATTTTCAGTGTACTGCTCCATTCCTCAGGGCATCCAAGTGTTGAGTGTAGTCCTGCCAATGGGACTGGTCACCCTTTAAATGTCCTCTGACACATCTAAGCACATAACAGTGAAAATAACACTTGATTGTCACATGTGTTGTGGGAGATGAAGTAAATTGGGGAACAAATGTAATTAGGGAGTCATGTCAGCTCCATATCTAAGTGTGATGCATGAGGTCAGATTGCCATACAAGCAGTTACACACAAATTTCTTGCTTAATTTATCTATATATAGTATCTAATGCTGCTTAACACAACATTTAAAAATAATGTTCACACAGATAATAAATCATATTAATTCCACTGCATCATGTCTAATCTCACTTTTTTGATTAAAAAAAAATAAGATTCACTACTAATAAGATTCACTATCTATAAAGACATTTGTTTTAGGTCACATGCCACCACTTGCATACAAATGCTCAATTTTAAATTAAAATTAAGATTACTTGCATTGAAATATGTCATACTAGCTAACAGAGAAACGTAGCTAACAGGCCATCTAACACATCTAAATATTACAAAGCTGTCATAAAAAGGCACTTCAAGTTTGAATGCGGTATATCTTTCAGTAAAAAGTAAAAAGTCCATTTGAATAGGTGATGAGGTAGAACAACAAATCTCTCCAAAAGTTAGACAGGTCATCCAATAATTGCAAATTTTCTGAGTTCAGTGTATTGGTGATCAAAATGATTATATCTGATCAAAACCAGAAATCTCAAAAAAACAACTCAACTTAATAAATTTACTATAAATCTTATATGAAGGCTGAAGACTGTGACAGAAATGTTATTACTGCCCCTAAAAAAACTACAACATAGAACTGAAGAGGGTTGAAGCAGTTTAAGATAGAGGCAGAAAGGTGGAGGGTGTTTGACTCATTGCCTGGGAGGCGGCTCCTGTCAGAGAAGAAATTTCCTCCAATCAAGGGCATATCATGAAGAAAAAATCATCATCCTTTAAAAATAGTACCTATGGATGAATGAGGAGACATTTTCCCCGCTAAGCTTGTTTGTGTGTCTGTGTGTGCAGGTGCTGGCAGGTTAGTTTGTGTCTATACATAAGTGCATGTGTAAAATATGTGGTTTGAGAGCATGCTATGAAAGGCACTGAAAATGAACAGATAAAAAGCAGCGAGATGTCAAGTAGCAGTCGGACTTTGGGAAAGGGCAGTGAGAGGATTGTCTGTGAGGGCTGGGAGTGATAGTGATAACACCACATGCTGGAGTGGCACTAAAAAGGTCAAAGGTCTACAATGCAGTGAATTATAAACTTAAGAATGACAAAAAAATATCAGGTGTCCAGTGATTTGCACTGTGGCCACAAAGTTAGTAATGTGTAAAGTTTAACAAATGAGAAATAACCAAGGTGCATATATGTGGGTCTCCATAATGGAAAAAAGTAAATACTACAATCCACAAATATGGATTAAGATTGCTGAATGCTACAGAAACACAAACACACCTAGATTAATATCTTATAAAAATCTTTATAAATATGTCACTTGTGTACGCTAAACCATCATAAATGTAGCATAAATTACAAGAACACATTTGTCAGTAAGTTTTTGCCTAAAATAAGTTCAAGCAGTTATCACAAAAGTTATAAAATAGGCAAACGTATTTTCATATTTTTTGCGCAAATGTATTTTCAGAGTCTTAGAAACACTCCATTTGTTGAATCTGTATTTGTGAATTGAACTATGCATGTGGTGGCAGTTTCGCCCCTCTTCCCAGTTTAGCTCCTTAACACTCAGCCTCGGCACTATCAGTAAGATTTGTGCATTCATATGAGCCGTCGCCATGCTTGAGGTGTTCCATTATCAAGTGAGCCAAATTAATTTGAAGGCGAGTGGCTGCTCAGGCCTCCAGCGTTCCTTTAAAACTGACAAATTTAAAGTGCTGGCTTAAAAGTGAGGGTTTCCCAAGCAGGTATTGTGATACCAAAATGAACCAACAAGGCCTCCAACCCATACAGCCACATAGGTCGTTTGTTCCTACCCTATAATACGACCCACAGGAGTGTTTCCTAAAATAGCGTCCCTACTGAGCGGCAGGTGACATGCCACAAGCCATAGCGTGCATGCCCACAGACAACACTCCAAACAGTCGCAGTTTGGTTACGTTTAGGCACCAAAACTACTGGGTTAAGTTTGGGAAAAGGTTAAGGTTAAGGTTACGGACAGTCTCAAATGAACTACTGCAGTGCAGAGGATACACTAAAAAACTATTTTTCAATTCATCAGCCTGGCTACTTTTGCACCTGTCCAATATAAACTGAAAAGGGTTAATATTCGACTGACATAGCACAACCAGGCTGGCCAAAACTGAAAGAGGCAACACTTATGGGTAATGAATATAGCAAAAACCTTGGCCAAGATGTACTCACAGCTGGAGAAGATGAGTGGACAGGAGTGCTCGTCCATAGGAAAGTTATGCAGCTGCAGCTGGCATTCTGCGTTTATAGTCAGTCTGAAAAGAAGACAACACAATCATCATTTTGTGTCAGATTTTCCCTTTTCACTGATGAAATGAGGTGAAAACAAGAGCATAAATTGATAATTTGTTCAGATTTTCATAAGATCAAACCTGTAAGAGTAATTTTTCATATATTATTAACAAATGGAATAAAATAATGTGGGCATTAAAGACTTTTCATGTGACTGTGAATTGGAAGTTATTTCCTCAGCCTGAGCTGGTGGTGTTGCTGCTATTCTGTGTTTTCTTTAGAGTCGTCGCCCTGCAGAGGCCGCTGTATAGTGGCTTGTATGAGTATGCATATGGTTGCCATGGGAGACTTCAACCTCCATGTTGACAATACTGCAAACTCTAAAGAAATGTCTGGTCTTCTTCTGATCGTTATTGTGTACACTTTGCTGTGCAGTGTGCTTTTTAACACTGACCATACTGTAACATGCCTAGATTCAGCAGCAATTTAAATTTTTATGGCACAGTTTAACTGTCAATCAACTTCATTGCCACTATCCTTTGTCAATGATCTAGGAAATAGGTTTAGCACAAAACAAAGTGCTGCCATTGATTCTGCTGCCCAAGCTACAGTAAAGAAAAGTCAGAATAAAGATGGAATCCCTGGAAAAATGCAGACAGCAGGACTGAAGAGAAACTGTTGCAGGTCAGTATTTAAATAGAGGAGAACCAAAAGATGGGCTTTCATTAAATTATATAAGTATGAACATTGCAAACAGAAGCATAAATATGATGACAAACACCTATGGCAAACCTCAAACATTTTCTACCACTGATGAGCTGATAAGCCCTCTCCTCTCTGATCCGGATCTACTCTCTGCAGGAGAGTACTTGAATTTGTCATCATTCGTCATTTCTACTTTCAAACTTCAAACTTCATTCTTGCACTTACATTTTAACCTATCTGTCAATGTGTAATTTATTTTCAATACTTCTTGGCTAAA
Source organism: Neoniphon sammara (assembly GCA_900302535.1). NCBI lineage: Eukaryota > Metazoa > Chordata > Actinopteri > Holocentriformes > Holocentridae > Neoniphon > Neoniphon sammara. The sequence continues at coordinate 22,496 of OMKZ01033721.1, read as the reverse complement.
AGGGAAGCCAGCCTCAGCAGTTATATCTGACAGCCCTGGTTTTGGAAGGAAATAAAAGAAGAGTTGAACTTGCTCACTTTGGGGGGTATTTGGCAGTTTTAAGTCCCAGGGTACGGAGACTGTCAAGCCTAGCATTAGCATTATGGAGTCAGGGTTTATTATTTTGTACAACCTTTCACTGTCTCAAGTGTGTATTGCACACTGTTCTGGCAGTAAGTTGGAATCCTCGCTTCTATTGTCATTTACTTTTATAGCTAACTGTGCTAACAGAGGACTTTTAACACTACAAATCAATACAAGGAATGTAATAATCTAAATATAGAAATCTAAGCCCCTCTAATCAATTTTGCTACAAGTAAAAATGTAAACAATTACCTGGGTAGAAACCTGCAGGAGGCTATCAAATATTAATGGAATGCTTTGTAATCCCCCTCTAAGTGTGGAACTGCAAACTAACAGCCTCTTAGGAGTCAAATCACCTTCCCTGATGGAAATGCAACAAATCATCCTGGAGGGACGATGCAAAGTTAACCAGCATGATAAGTAGTATTATTAAATATCAGCCTAAGAGGCTATACGTGACAAATCTGCCTGGAGGCTAGGAAAGCAATGAATCACACCAGCAGTTCAGGAATAAGGCTTCCCTTCCCCGTTCACTAGTGGATCAGTTCTGGAGACACCATCACTGTCTGCAAAGGTACACTAAAGATTTTTCTGCCAAGATTTTTGCTGGCAAAATTAATCCATGTACATTTTTATAGACCACAAATCAGACTTTAGAAAGGCTTGGAGCTCGAATTACTTTTTAACTAGGGCACCTGTGAGTGTTTGTTGTGTGTGAAACAAAACTGGCTACAACCCCTCCTTTTGCTGACCAGTACAAAACCTTGCAACTGTTTGACTATAAAGTCTATAGCAACTTCCAAGTCTGTATTGGAAATGATGTAGACTGTTAACTCTTATTATCCTTGTTGAGTGTTGTCAGCAAGCAATGCTTTGATTTCAGCTAATAAATACCACTAGCACTGGCCAGAAATCATAGCATCGGGTGGCCTACAGAAAATTAGGTGGGTCACTTCCAAGACCATTACGCTATAGTGTTATAATCCAAAATCGTGCCATTGCAAGCATATTTGACTATATTTATTGCCCCCTTATTACAGGCCATAGTGTTACAGGCAGCAAAACAAAAAGGAAAAAAAATTACAGCAACTCAATTTGGCACACTGCATCAGGTAGCTATTGCGGCATGGTATGCATGTTTAGTGCATCCATGTGCATGTCTGCACTGTGTAAATAACTACACTATCAGCAAGTGCAATAACAGGAGGATTATGGGATTGTTGCAGACAAAGCAAAATGAATGCTTTTTTTTTTTTATTGGTCACATAGACGTTGATATTGACTGTATATTCATTGGATGAGCAGCTTTGGCCCTAGGTGTGTTAAAAAATAAGTCTTGTGGTTGAGTGCGTCCACAGTGCCGTGCGTGATAACTACCAAGTAACATTTTCATGTGAAAAGTCTTAAATTTGATTTTGCATAAATGTATTAGTTTGAATGCATCTTTGTATCAAATGCAGTATATTTCAACGTGCAATTTGCACTTGAATTGCAGACTGTTTCAGACAGTATTTTCATTGTACTTCTTACTGTGCTGGGAAAAATTTGAGGTGGGTAAACACACCATGTTACATTTGCATACAATATTGGAGAATGGTTGATCAAAGTGAGCAATGCTAGAGAACAGACACAGATGAACATGAGGAAATGAGGGAGAATCTTTGTAATTCTGGTATGATCCTTTAACCTCATTAAAGCATGGAACTGGGACAATACAGGCAAGTGGGAGAGGCATAGATATCATAAAATGTCATCTCTATTTACTTCAGCCAAGCCAAGGCACAATTAATACCAAATGACATTTCAACGTCTTTCTCACACCATCAATAGATACTGCCCCTCATATTATACAGCTCCCATGAATATTGAATATCAAAATATAACTCCATGAGGGAGAATCTTGCTGGGCTTTGTGATTTGACTCGCCCATGGAAATGGTGCTGCTTCTTTTGTTCATGATCTTTTTCAATTTATCCCCCGTGGAGTGGTACGCCATGGTGACATCACGAATTGAGCCGCAGGAAAAACTCCTCTCTGTTGTTTCATAACTGATATTTAGTGATATTCCCAGTCAAAGGGGCATGCTGTCTGTGTGACTTACTATAACATGCATTTCCTTTCTGCAGACTAAGGACTTTCTAGTATTTACACATCCCTTATCACTGTTCACCTCATTCATTTATCCAAGCACCACAGACCACATTTCTTTTGTGTAAGACACCATCAGAAAGACTGAGGCCCAGATTCATTGAAGGTTAGAGCAGGGAGGAGCGGGTGCTATATCACCAAAATGACCAAAACAGGAAAACGTACTCTTCACTAACTGTGCACATTAAGTAGAATGCAAATCTAGTAGTGCTGGTCAAAACAGCCTCTTTGCACCTGACATGAGCATGTAGCATACATGGAAATTATGTGAAAATGTCATCTTGCCCTTGTCTTTTTTTTTTTTTTTTGTAGTCAAAGCCATGCAAATAAAGATTATGCCCAATTCACTAACACGTTGCAACTAAAGCTCCCCCAAATTAGCACGAATAAAATCTTTTGAAACATTGTACAGTGTTTCCTCTGTAATTTTATGCAGCTGTGTTGCTTTGGGTGATAATTCTAGTTTTGTCTCACATCTGTCAGGGTTTGGGTGTAAGTTATGCTGACAAGTCGAGGAGGTTCTCGTGCTAAAAATGTTTTGGAATCGTAATATAATCATTATTTCTAAAGCATTTGGATCACATTTATTATAGTTTTTCATAATAGTAAAAAATAAATTACAATGCACTTTTTAATTTCACATTTTCTTTTCCAGTGGTGGTAATCTTCTTGTTGTGGTGGCACAGCACTGAGAAATGAGTACAGAGGAAACACTGCATGATGCAAAAATGTTGCCAGCAAGTCAGACAAGGAAAGAGGAGGATCTCCTGTCCTATAATCACAGATCAGAACAGAGCGCACCCTACTTTTTGAGGGAGAAAAAAAAATACAGTTTACAAAAATGATCTCATATCTAACAATCAACTAATCACAACCGAACAGGACGATATGATTTCTGTGACTGAGACAGAGAAGAAACACAGAGAAGATAAACAGAGCGCAAAAACAGGTGCAAAACCAAAACAAAGGGGATTTTTGGGAATAGTTAACATTTATGAATGTGAAAATTGGCAAAGAGATTTTACTCATTTTTTTGTCAATCTGTGTACTCAAACAAAACACCCTCAATTAAAAATTGGGAGATGTCTTGCCAAACATTCTATTGTAAGGACAATGCCATAAATGCCATAAATGCCATCTGGATGATCTGGGTGTCTGGTAGTTTCCTGATGCAATATGGTGATAAAACAGAATGGTTATTTATGTCTCAAAAGAAAATGTAATACATTATGGCAGTGGTGGCTTCCAAGCAGGGAAAAATTTAACCGTTTGACTAAAAGAGCTTCATATCAGCTCACAAATATCTCCAAGGTAAGATTGTTTCTTGCCTTGTTGGATGCTGAAAATGTTAGGCATGACTTCGTCTCAAACTGGTTACTGTAATATGCTTTTCTTCAGCCTCAGTACAAAATCAATAGGACAACTGCAGCTCAAAATGCAGCAGCTCTGGTTCTTAGTAGGACAGGACAAATTAACACATTTCTGCTGTTTTAGTCTCTTTGCACTGGCTACTCATGATGGTTATACAATTTTATTGCTTATTTCCAAGGATTGAATTGGTCTGACACTTGCTTGCATCCTGGTCCTTTTAACCCCCTGTACGCCTCATTTTTTACTTTTCCAAAATCTATGTTCAGCATGCAAGACGAGCACGCCTTTGCTGTCAGGACCTCTGGGTTTTCCAGCTGTTGAAATGCGGTTCACCTCCTTGGTTACCACTTCTAAGTATCTCCTTAAAATACACATATGTTGATTATGATCTTTCTTGTTTTTGTTCTGATTCTGCTGCTTTCTAATTGTCTTGTTGTCATTTTCCTTTTTGTTCTTTTGTCTCACTGTCTTTTTGTCTTTTGATTTGTTTCTTTTCCTTGTAAACCTTGTTTTTGAGAAGAACTTTAGAAATAGCTATTATTATTATTAGTAGTAGTAGCAGTAGTAGTAGTAGTAGTAGCAGTATTAATGCCTATTACAGAGGGAGCAATTTGCATTAATGCTAAGAGTGCTTCATTACCAAGTGTACTTTAAGGCACAAGGTTGTCAGCCTTGGATTAGTTGGATAGCTCAAGCAGGCAATTTGTGCTTGCAATTGATGATGAAGGGGGTTAACTGCTGGTGGAGTGCTCTTTTTGAGGGCTTTGCACCACAACATGTTTTGCATAAATTTCTTAGTGAATAAGAAAAACTCCTCACTCTTAGCGTAAGCAATTGATTCACAAAACAAATGTGCAAATTCCCTTTATAAGCCAAGGCGTCCTTGGTGAATCTGGGCCTGAGTCTGCAATAATCTGAACTGACTGATGAACTTAATTGATCCCCAAAGATAAAATGAGGTAGCCAAACAAACCATGGAAATGAAGGGTTTTCAAAACCAAAGTTGATGCTTACACGATTTTACAGATAATTAATTATATCCCATTTAGGAGATTGTTCTGGATGAGTTTATATGCACACATGTTCACATGCTGCTTGCAAATGACTCTGTATACAGGAATGAATAGAACATTTTAAATATTACTATGCGAGCTGATCTGCTCTTAATAGAATAAAGTGCTAGTATACCAGCTGATATTGCTCTGTCAAGGCATCTCATTTGGGATTCATAATCTTCATAACTTTGATGGACTATTTTCTACTTGAATGCATCCAGTGAAATAACAACCAAACAAAATAATGTGTCCTAAATTAAAATATGTATTTA
>OMKZ01033721.1:0-17356 GCA_900302535.1 Neoniphon sammara | reverse complement strand
TGATACAGTCTTGGTTACATGATCAAATCTGCCTTGTAAGTAGTTGTAACAATAGTAGTACTATCCACTGAGTTCCTGTTGTTATTAGTGCTATATATGAACAGGATATTTGAACTGAAAAATGGGGGATATGTGGCCTTTATGCATTCTGCATATGCTTTGACATTTTTTCTTTTCTTCTGTAATGAAGCAGTTTAGTCCTCAGAACACCTCCATTCTTATGGGATCACTGAATTTCTGCTGTACCAAGAATAAGTCAGCCAAAGATGAGGTTTACCTCTATTTACCTTAGGGTGTAAAGTATCTTCCCATCATTCCATATTCTGAGGAGCTGATTAGGCGTTGTAATCCAGTGGGAATCTGCATTCTTGGAATTTCTGAAGATGGTGTCTGGTAGCCAAATAAGTCCGACCATATTGCTGTTCAAAGTCAATATTTTCATTGTGCTGTTGTATCTGAGCCGGCTGTCTGTCCACGTCTGGGCAAAGATGATGTCGATTTGGTATTCCTAAAAGAGAGTCAAAAGAACATATTTCATTGGACGTGCAGCGTAATTTCATAATAACGCTAATAAAGGAGGCATAAAAGAACTGTCACTAATGCTACTGTATACAATGTACTTGGCTAAGGCAGAGAGAGGGAAAAGAGCGAACAGCTTCACCTGTTACCCAAAGTATTGATTTTCTTTGTAAGGGACAATGAAAAAGCATGGAGGGATTTTGAAAGTCTCAGCAAGACATAAAATTATTTTTTTCTTGTGCACCACAAGGAAAATGGACAAAGAATAACATGTGAAGACGGCATAATCAAGCATTTGTAGAGGGAACACGCTGTACCTTTGGTGATTCACACCCTTTGCCTTCCCTGCTCCGATGCACAAAGGCAGCTATAATTCACATTTATTCAGTGAGGATTTGAATGTTTTAGTCACTTTTAGAGCTCTTTATCTGAGCTGTGTAAACATGTTGAGACACACAAACATCAGGTCTTTCAGAGGGGGATACCATGCATTACACCCACTGGATCTCCCTGCTGGCACGCTGACAAAAACCTATGGCTTTATTAGACAGGCGTCCATTCAGATTTCAGAGGGGAATTCATCCAGCTCACTGGCTTGGGTGGAGGTCAGGATTGGCTTTTAGTTGCCATAACACAGATTACATGGTTGAGCGCTCAGCGCAGGGTGTTGAGGAAAGCCCAGACTAGTAAAGAAAGAGCAGATATACGTGAATCTGGAAACCACTAAGGGATTTACTGAGCTCCATTCTATCATACCAGTTTCACAGATAATATTGAGGAATCTATATCTATCAATCTAGACAGTAGTGAAACACAACATTATGAAGTTATGAAGAATCACTGAACTTTGGACCTGTTGATAAAATAGGATCAATAACATTAATCTCTGGAAAAAAAGCTATTTTAAAGCTATTTGAAGCTATTTAGACTATTTTGCTACTTTGGACATTTTCAGAAATTTGTTTACCATGAGCCATGTTACTGCTGTTGTTTAATAGCTGTAAACCAGATGCATTTTCATGAGGTGAATAGTTTTCATCTATTCATTGTCCATGAACATTAACTATATGGTATGACGTAGCAATGCAATGCAAAAGGTGAAAAAAGTTCTTTTTAAGCAAATGTGCCTGATGGTTATAGTGCACCCAATCCCATTCAGGGGAAAATCTGACTCTAAAATTCTCCCAAAAGTTTGTTTCTGTTCTGAAGAGTTAGTGAAGAGCAAGTTGTTGTGCATGCTCAGCTGCAGTCCTGAGGGCAAAAACGTCATTTTGACAAGAGAGGTCAGAGAGAAATGGCAAGACTAGTTCAAGCTACAAGGCTGGCCACAAATTTGCACACATGTACTGTAACAGCTGAGAACGACACTGGCGTGCAGAGGGGCATCTCAGACCAAACTACTAATGAAAGCTTGAAGCGGATGGGCCACAGCAGGTGAAGAACATGCCAGGCTCCATTCCTTTCAATTAAAACAACAAGTGGGCACATGATGACCAAAAACTGGATGATTGAAGAGCAGAAAAAAAGCCACCTAGCCCGATGAATCCTGCTTTCTGCTGTGACATGCTGATGGCAAGGTCAGAATCTGGTGCCAACTACGCAAATCAATGGATTTATTACACTGGGCTGCACAGACCCCAAATTTCAGCTCAACAGACCACTCTTGAGATGTGGTGGGACAGAACTGTTCATAGCATGCATGTGCTGCCAAAAATATAAAGGAAGCAAGTGACATTATCCATTCCTCAAATAATCCACTTTTTTCAAGAGCAACACAGGCATCTAGTCTGATATTACTAGGTACACATTACCTAATTACCTAATTAGGAGCAATCATAGAATGTATAGTATATGGCATTTTGCTTAGAGCTGTATCATATATGCCATGATGGAAGTATTTTCAAAAAAAAAAAAACAGCAGATGTACTTTCAATCACTACAGGTTCCTCCTTCAATTAATTCTCAATTTCCACTTCATGTTCATCACTAAGTGTTTTATTTTTAAAGTCACTATTAGACTTTAAATTTACTTTTTATTCTAGCTATCTTGTGCCAAGTAGGAAAACCGAACATCCAGAGTCGCTCAATGTGGGCGCGTTGCAGCATAAAAATTCACAATAAAGACAGCAGTCCCACATGCTGCTCTTGCAAACAATATACAGATTTATTTCAATTTTCAACTTATTTCAACATTTGAAAACAATGTGTGTATTGTTTCAAAAGTGGTATGTGGTACTATTGTTTTTACTTGATGCACTTACACTGAAAAAGACTCTGGACATACGGGGTTTCATTTGTCACAATCTAGCTGGGAATAAAGTATTGTCTTCATTGTATTCTAACTAGCGTGATACTGGTGCCTGTTCACTAAAGTTCAATAAACTGCATACCAGATATATAAGAACAGCAGAGAAAGAGAAAAAAACAAAAAAAACAAAAAACGCAGAACTATGGGAAAAGTTCATAAAGTCCTATTTAGCCATAGTGCAATCAGAGATGTACATTCTAATGAAGCGAATGAATGAACAGTCTGTCCTCCTCCAGACACCCACACCTTTATCACACTGTTTCCATTCCCTCAAATTCATTTGACCTTTTACCCAGTCTCTGAAAAAGCAGGCCTTGGCTTCGATAGCTTGCCAATTAAAATGAAGTCCATAATCAGGAGAAAAACTGGTTCCTTGTGACCTTTAATTGTGTGGAGCTTAGGAGATTTGAGAAAGCAGCACATTATCTGGGGTTTAATGACCAGTGGAGGAAAAGTGCTGCAAATCAAATAAACAGAACTAATATCAGCTGATGCAATCACATCCGGAAACGCAGATGTGGGAGTTTACTGTACAGCAATGATGGTCTGAGGTGAATCCCAAATCAGTATTTTCCTACATAATTTCATACTAGAAGGGAATTTCACTGCGTTTTCTGTATATTAATCCCACACACTTCACTCCAAGTAGTCCTACTGTTGTCAGCAATTTCTACAATAGGCGTTGCTGTGAACTGAATGGGTCTTTCACTTCATCTGTCTCAGAGGGGTGACTATAGGAAGGCTGCTGTGCTTGGGGTGTTTAAACTCAAAGATGTCACCCTGATGTAAAATGGACCAAATGTAATACATTTTAAAGTCAAATAAAGAGCAAAACTATCCCCTGGGGCATAAAAATCTGATCAGAGTGCAAGGAAAGACCATCACCATCGGAACTTATGCACATGAAGACACAAACTAAATGTAAAGTCTCCAAGGCTGTACAGAAGTATAACAATATTTCACAGACTAAAGTTTAATTCCCAAGGATTGTGTGTGTGTGTGTGTGTGTGTATGTGTTCACGCAGTGGTTCCGCATTTGATTTGTGCATGAGAGGCGAGCAGCAGCACATTTTCAATTGACCTGCTTGTCTCCTTATGCAAATAAAATTCACAGCCTCATTTATCATTTCCTTGAATGCAAAGAAATTAAATCCAAATGAATAAAGCATGAAGCATTTCTGCACACTATGTTGCACGAAGAATCATTTATGTTACGTTTGGGTTCTATTTTCATGGCACTCATGGCCCTTTTTTGCAAAGTGGTATTTTCAACAGGCACACACGTGTTTTCCTCGCCTGCACCTGTTTGGCACTTGGTGAGTTGTTGTCAACTTGACTTCACCTAAGTGGGAGGAGAGGCGCAGTGGGTGGTGTGTCAGCGGCAATCCAGCAGTAAAGAGCAATTTTAGTGTCAAGAATGACCAGGTCAATGGTGCATGGTCAAAGGCACAGTGTGTCCTGTGCTATTTTAAGGTCTTTAAACAGTAGACACATTTAAGATGCACAGTGAAAGTACAATTCTAATGCAATTGAAGCAGAAATGCCAGCAAAGCAGAATCTGCACAGGGCTAGATTATAAGCTGATTCTTACTGATAATTGTTTGTAGGATGTGTGAGGGCTTTTCCTTTTGGTTGATTAAATTCCTATATCCATCTGAAGGCGGCAGGGCCGCTGTTTGTCTTTAATTTGAGGGACGTGGTGCTCATTTCATAGCTCTGAGCAATTATGCACGCCTCTTCCAGTGTACTTTAATTGAGTTTTGCACAACTAGCACCAGGCTGTTGCAAAATTAGCACACAGACCTCTTTGCTTTTGTGCACACCAACTACATTCAGACAAAACACCGATCCTTATCATTGGCCCTGACCATTTGCATTCAAAAATCCAGTCTTCTCTCAGTCCATTGTCCAACAATGTAAAGCCCACTGTCAAGACTACTTTTGATAACGACACTAGCAATGTCATCTAGTCCAGTGCTTCTATCATTTAAGGCATATTGCTAGGATCCAATCAATGCAATTTTAGTGACTACAGATGGTCTCTTAACAGATATGAATCAGGGAAAAATTCATAGACCGCGGGTCATACAAAATGTGGCAGCAAGACATGAAAAATGAACACATTACTCCAATATTAATGTCCATACACTGGCTGCTGGTTTGTTTTAGGATTGATTTTACTTAGTACCTTTAAGGCGTTTTATAGCCTGGCCCCAGAATATATCTCTGAGCTCCTGTCCCCTTACTAACTGCAACAGCCTGAGATGCTCAGGCAGGAACCTGCTGACTGTTCCCATGTCCTGCTGGAAGACTAAAGGAGACCGAGTCTTTACTGTCAGGGCACGTCAACTCAGGAATGACCTGCCTGCCTAAATCAATGTCCTCTTTGAAACTGCTTCTGAAAATGCATTTTTTTAGTATTATTTTTATAATTTTAACTATTGTCTTGTGTTGTTTTGGTTCATGGGTTATTGACTTTGCATTTTAAATCTTGCACTTAAATGTAAGTTGGTCTATGTTGTGGTTTTAATGATACATTTCCTGGTATTATAATTCTTCTGTTATGTCCCATTCTGGACCATTTTTATTATTTCTTATTAGTTCTTATTTCTTATTAGTACTTCCGGTTGTGACCACAGCACAGGATGTTTTCTGTCAAAGACCAAAGCACACTGAACATCTGAGACAGGAGCACCTGCAGTAAGGGAGCACAGAACAGCTAAAACGGAGGATACCATTGATGTGTGTCAGGACATCATAAAATGGAGTCACCATGTATAAAAAGTCACATTAAATCATCCAACATCCTTTAAGAATAATGTTCTCCTTGGCTGCTTCATTACGAATGCATGCTCTATGGATTTTATATTAAACCACCTGATTCCCCCCCTGATAGTGTATCTGAGGTAAATCTGCAAAGAATAAAAGATGTGGTTGTACATTTTATGCCACAGTGCCCCAGCTAAAAGATAATGTGATTGGAAACTGAGAATAGGAATTCCCAAGTTACACAAAACCTCTCCCATTCAACCTCCCAGCACTTTCAACTGAAAAGTGCTTAGCCTGCTTTTTACACTCTCCTCCACGGTACTGTAACCATCCTCTCTCCCTCTCTCTCTCTCTCTCTCTCCCCCTCTCTCTCTCTCTCTCTCTCTCTCTCCTTAATTCACTTCAGGATAGAAACTACACTCATTCAGATATGGCTTTGTAAAAACTTCCCACTAAATTCTGTGGTTTGTTGTTCACACTGAATGGTGCAGTTTCCTGCTCAGAAGTCTGGCACTGGTCACTGCACCAGATAAACTAGGGCACAGCGTAGTGGTCTACAGCGTGATGCTATCATTGTAGAGTACAGTGTGTTTTTGCAGCAAAAGGCACAGACAGATCCTGTCAGGTTTAGTTGCTGTCTTGCCTCTCCTTGTGTCCTCAGCCCAAGGTCATAACACAACATAGGTTATCATCCCAGTGGTGTAAGTTACATGTGCTACTGCTCAGGGCCAAGCACTGACAGACTGCTAACTCTACCTAGAAGCAAATCAATATTATTGAGTTTTTTCCTAAATATATAGCTACATAAATATCTCAGTGTGGACTGGGTGATCAACGGTGCCATTTTTATATGACTGCATTACTGTAAATATTAAATTATTTGTTAGCTTAAATGAATAATAACATATTGATTACATAATTCAGGGTCTGTACCCTGTATGTCTTTGAAAAGACATGAAGTGGAATATTGTGCTTTCAAGGTCGCAACCGCTGCCTTTTTTGATGGTGAAGCACAAAACTCTTTAAGCGTGTACTGGCTTTGAAACTGAAGACTGTTCAGCTGTTGCACTGCCCTCGCAGCTGAGTTCCGCCTTTTTCGTTCCATCAACGATGACGACGACAACTAAAAATTGGAAAATCGATTTTTTTTTTTTTTTTTGCAGCTTTCTTCAGAACAGCTCATCCAAAAAACTTCACACTCGACACTGCACTTCCTCGGAGCCTCAGCAATATACCTGCCAAGTGTGAAGTTGATCAGATGAACGGTTGTGGAGAAAATCGAAGCACAGACGGACAGAGATTCCTCCATTTATAGTTAGATTAAGACATCGTTTCTTGACGACCCTGACGAGTGCTGTTTCAGTGCCATGCTGATGAGAAAAACCAGACTGAAATTTTTCAAATGAATTCTTTTATTCAACTTCTGCAGTAATATTTGCACTGACACAACCTTTTCTAAGATTTTAGAAATAAAGCCTTGAGATGGGTCTGTAGTACCCTATAGAGCAAATGGATCAAGACCTGTTTTAAGCACTGGCAGCAGACATCCCATTTTAATGACCTGATCATAAGGAGCAATTAATGACAGTGAGAATGCTGGGTGCTATGGTAACCATGACTTCTCAGGTACAGGAATGATACCTGAAGGACAAAGATATGGGCTCTGATGAGAAACAGTATCATGGGTTGAGAAATTTTGTATTTAATTCCATCTATCTTGTCAACATAAAAGGATAAAAAAATAAAAATCTCCACAGTCAGTTCTACATAATACAGAACCTCCGGTAGCAGCAGGGTTCACAAGGCAAGGAAATGGCATTGAATAATAACCTGCGCATGTGCAAATGGCAAATAATAACTTATAATATTTAGCTTTGGCATCTTTAACTTTCTGATGATAGGACAATAAAACGTCCTTCAAAGGCAAATTATGAACCTGGTGCTTTTCCAGCTCCGTTCAGCCCTCCTGTGAATTCTTTTCAGGTTACATGCAGTGTGTCCTCATTTATCCAGGGAGAAAAACTAACACAGGCCTGACTTTCACAGGAGCCACAGCATCTAAGGTGGCTGATCAAAGACTAAATAAAGGATAAATATAGGCTATCATCCGTGTGGCTTATGTAGGTGATTAGTAGCATATTAAGGCCGATGTCCATCAGATGCATTTTTGATTAGGTTTTTAGACATATACGTGTGTTGTAGCTGACACAGAATAATTTTATTCAATATAAAAAGAAATCTCCAAAGAGACATGGAGCTCATTCAAAAGTAATGCCTATGACAGAGTCGTTACTTTCCCTGATGTTTATCTGATTGCAGACACATAAGGACCTCTGTGAGGCATGTGATTAAAAGCTTTTTTTTGCCTGACATTCAACACTACTCAGGGTGAGCACATCTACAAAACAGCTTTTGTGTGAAGTATTACTTTAAATGCTGGAGTTGGACTTTGAAGTTGAAGTTTCAGTTCTGCTTTATTTGATAGCGACAGTGTGGTTGGACAGGGCAGACGGGGCGGGTAAGAGTCAAACCCGTGCCGCTGTGGTGGAGTTGTAATTGTCATTGGAGGTGTCATTTTGGAGTTGTGATTGTTAGGGCTTCAAATTAAAAAAATATTTGAAATAAGAACTGTCCAGCTGCCGGTAGAACTGATGCAGATTCTTTCCTTTGCAAATTCCAGTGGACTCGCTGATCTCTCGAGGCAGATTACTTGTGAGAAGTGCTCCTCCTCTGCTCTGTGTATTCTTCAACAGGAAATTAAACATGAAAATGGCTGGCCAATATATCTACTTTGTTTAATTTAAAGTGAAATTGGGAGCATGCAAGGTTAACCATACAAACTAATGTGCATGCTAAAATTGATTTGCTGGGAAAAAATAAATAAATAAATAAATAAATGCGGCATGATCCCTACTCCTGCCTGTGAATGAGCTCCTTTGCCTTGTTAATTCCGTTTTTTTTTTGAGAAAATAAATGATGAAAAACAACATGATGACCGTCTTGAAGCATGTTCAAAAGCGTGCCTTATCGGTACCTTTGAATGTTTACCTTAAAATCCAATTTTTTTAAGTAAATATTATATCGCATGTATGCACTATGACATGTATAAATAAACTCCTTGGCATCAAATGATTAGTAATGCCACACCAGCTGTGCACATTAGATGCCTGGCAGAAGATTAATCAAGGAAAATTTAAAGAGGCTAAAAGCACATTCTAGTCACTTACTAATGTCATTCACAAATGATAGTGTGTCATGTGAAGGCATTTGCCCATCTTCTGATGGCACTGGAATGGAATAGCAATTTAGGTAGTCTGGATGGATGACTGAACACCCCAAAATAGGTAATTTATTCTATTAGAGTCAACATGCAGAGAAAAGGGTTTTCTGAAACTTATCTGAAGAACTCACACACATCAGACCCCAAAAAGCAACAAGATTTACAGAATGAACACATTTTCATTTTAAAATATCCACACTGTGAGATACAAAAAATAAGCAGGTATGTATTTTGAGCAGGTAAGTAATAAAATTGGCACTTAAACAAGTGCATCATCCATCAAAGGTAGGAAGACACGATGTGTTAGCAAACAAATTCCAAATATCTAGATATACTGTGTACACAGATTATCCGAAATGGAGGTGCAAAGCATTAATCATGTAGACATAATAAAATTGTGTGCACTTGGTCGAGTAAATCATGGCCATAGCTTATTAAATGTTTTCATACATTTTCCATGACCTGTTGAGGTGCGCCATCAGTCAAACGCTCCAAAGTGTGAGCCGTCTCTTTGCTCATTAGGCTGCATTAATTAACAGAAAACAGGTTTCAGCTTTGATGGTCCAATCAACTGCAAACTCACACCTCGTCACTTGACTTGCCCCGCACTAAAAATTATTAAAAATTAGCACTGATCCTCGAGTGAATCTGCTATGATTCTAAGGAGCGTAGTAGAAACACACAATCGTTCTTTTCTTCTCCTGTTTTTCATTTTTACACACTACTGGACTGTACAGTGACTCAGAGGTTGGTATAGCTTCCTCAGAGCAGCTATACTAACCTTGGTTTCCTCTGTGTAGAGTTTTCATGTTCTCTTGATGCTCATGCACGCTGGAACCTGGAAAATTACGCCTGGGTGTGGTGTTAGAGGGAGTGTTTGTCTGTTTCTCTGAGTGTCCATCTGTCTGTGTTACCCCTGGCAAACTGTTCAACTTGTTTCCCCACCTTGGACAGGCTCCCTGAATAACCCTGAATCAGAATATGTAGCGGGTAAACTCATTGAATGAATGTACATTTGAAGAATAGTTTTCAGACAGCGCTCATGCATTAGTACCCACTGTATGAAGACAGTAATACCATTGAGGGCGTTATCTTGTGTGATTACGGGCACTTTGAACCTGCTGATGTTGCCCTACATTACTGCTACAGTACAGAAAACACTTCAAGGTTCAAGAGGTTCTTCAAATAGCAGTGTTTCTAGAAAGTATCATTCAGTGGAGTGTAGTAACTTTTGTCAAAGTAGAGTAGCTTGTATACACACACGCACCTTCTGTGCCTTTACATCTTCAATGAGCAGACTACAAGATGGAGTTGTGTAACATCTGTACAGCTATTTGGCAGTCAGTTTGACAAAAGCTCATAATGAATTGCTCCTGTGGTGAAGCATGGATCTCCCAGATTTCTGTCCACTATCCATCTTGTTTGCTCTTAATTTGCTCTCAAATGCAAAGACTCAGAGTCAGTGCTATAGAATCAAATCATAATGAGATGATGTATCAGTTGTGAGAGTGAACTAATTACATGTCAGGAAGAAAAATCAAATAAGGAAAAAATCCGGTCATATTTCTTTGTGGCAATGCCAGGTAAAGGGCGATGATTCATTACAGTCAGTTTGATATGTTAGGGAAACTGCTGCATGTTGTGGCAAGAAGCATCTGTCATACTGACAGAGGGAAACAGAGACAAATACTTCTCCTCAGATGAATGGGGGCTCAAACAAAGCAATGACATCTGTATAGAGAAGCATTGTGATTTTGAGCCAAAAACCTATAACTTTTGTGATTTCTTTGTTCTTAGTATTATACTTCCAGTCTTCCACAGCAAGTATCTTTGTTCATCCACAGTGCATTCACTTCAATTTATGTCTTACCACAGCACAGATTCTTTTATAGTGCCATTTGGGAAACTTTTGGCAGGACTTCAGCTGTCTTTTACTCAGGACTGGCATCCATTTAGCCATTCTACCATAAAGCCGTGACAGATGGATTGATGCAGAAATTGTTGCCCTGACAGGTTCTCCTCCCTCTGCACAGGAACTCTGAAACTCTACAAAGTGTCTGTTGGGTTCTTGGTCACCTCCCTGACTAAGGCTCCTCTCCTCCATTTGTCCAGTTTGGCTCTGTGAAGAGTCTTTGCAATTCCAAACGTCTTCCATTTCATAATGATGGCAAGCATTAGGCTTCTGGGAACTTTTTATAGCCTTCCTCAGACCTATGCCTGCACACAATGCTATCTCAGAGCTCTACGGAGAGTTCTTTGCACTTCATTGCTTGGTTTTTCGTCTGACAGGCACTGTGACCTTTTTATAGACAGGTGTGTGCCTCTAATGTAAAATGTGGCACAGGTGGACAATAATCAAGTTCCAGACACATCTCAAGGATGAGCAAAGGAAAAAGGACACATCTGGCCTCAGCTGGGAGTGTTCATTTTTTTAAAATAATAAACCTGCCAAAAAAAAAGTAAAAAAACAAACATTAAATTATTTATTAGCTACAATGAATAATAAGATATTGATTGAATAATTCAGGGTCTGTATGGGTCCTTGAAATCTTTGAAAATACATGAAGCGGAATATTGTGCTTTCAAAGTCATCAATAAAAACTGTAAATTTTCCATTTACACAGACTAGGCTACAAACTAATATTTGATGACTGAGCTGTGTTTATAGCTAGTGAGTGAGTTCTCAAAGTAAGCCGGAGTCTGACGGGAACTGTCTGGATGGTTAAAGAAAAAAAATGTTGCTTTGACTTTGATGAGATGGGATGCCTTGTGCATCATGCAATGTGTGGTCAGAGCCTTTCTCTCTGTATGTCCAGTCTGTCCACATGAGTGGTGTCTGTTCTGCTGCTCTCTGCGTCTCCTCTCTCCTCATGAGCCCGGCAGTCTGCCGGTCCACTGCTCCTCTCCACGAGGTGACCTTCTCCTTTTCTCTTCTCTCCCTGTCTAAATCTACAGATCTGACTTTTATTGGGTCAGCACTCTTAATGTCTCCCAATTGTTGGGTCAGGCCGGTTTGGGCCTTCGCTCACCGGAGCCAGGCTTGGGCCAGGCTTGAATTTTTAGACCTGACTACCAAAGGCCCTCAGTGGACGGGGTTCTCAAAGGGCCTGGACTAAAAAAATTGCTTTGGCATTTTCAAATGTACAGTTTTAGAGTAATAGCTGTAATAAATAAACATATTTATTACGTAATATTTATTAGCATTTCTTAATTAAATTTAAGTCTATAACACAACTGCTGAAAGTGAAGGGGTCTGAATACTTTTGGAAACTGGTGTTTGTGTGAACAGAGTCATTCCAACACTAGTAAGGACTTTTAAAGACAGAACTGAGCCCTGCTGTATTCCAAAGAGAACAGGGAATACAATTTTTTTTTTCAAATATCAAACGACACACATTCACATAGCATACTTATAAGATGGCTACAAATGTAAGCACCCCAATGGTGTGGACAAAAGCTATTTCTTCACCATATGCACTCTTCAGAGAGTCAAGTAATACATTGGAGTTTTGAAGTGAAAATCAATAAATTATTACTGCACTGGCATTCTGGGCGTCATTCTCAAATGGTTTCAGCTCAGAAAAACAAGAGTCCTCTGTAGATCAGCACAGACGACGCATCAGTCAGCATCAGTCGACCTTGTCACTGCTGCAAATATCATTTTCGTATATTTCCGTCAACCACAGATAAGAGAACGCTCAACGAAAAACATCCATGACAAGCTCGCACAAAATTAAATGTAAACAAAACAAGTGGCTAATGATTTAAAGTTGAATATGAAGTTTGACAGGTGGACAAACATTTAGAGCAGGTCCAGTGCATTGCATCAATAAGCAATGTAATTTACCAGATAAGCCCATCAGTGCTTACAGTGATTGCCTGTCGTCTAGCGAGACTTGATTCTTGAGCTGTTTCAGGATGAATGCACACTGCTAATGCATATCAAGAAATGGGAAATATGCAGCAATATATGCAGTAAGATTGAAAAATGTAGTCAACCTCACCAGAATCTTTGGCCTTTCAGTAAGCAGGTGGCAAGCACCTGAATTAACGGTGCATATATTTCTCCAATTTTGTATTTGACAAGTTTGACGCATCTCGTGAGATGAACCACAACACTTTTATAGAATAATCTCACTCAGCCATCTTGCTCTTTGAGTCACATTGCAAATGTTATTTTTAATGTTGTCACACTCTGTTGATCTTCACAATATATCAGGACTGATGGTGTCTGTTGCAGGGAAATCACTGCAACTTTGACAAAGCCACAGGCGGCAGAATGATTTCTTTCTCATTCAGGTCAGATATCTATCACTGTTGTGCTGTTTGGGGCGGTGGGATGGTATATTCTGCCCTATGGTGCTGTTTCTTACAAATTATCAGTGACAGTGTCTACACACACACAAGCTGCAGAGCAGATGATTCATCTATGCACTGTATTCTGGCATTTAAAAACTTCACACTGTTTGACCTGAAGGAGGTGCCGTGATTAAAGTCCAAAATTTCAAACTTTCCTGCACTTCGCTACACAGTTTGATGTGAATGTCCAACTACACACATCAAACTGCCCTTCCTGATTATAATGACTGACCTAATGAGCTAATGAGGGTACTATAATTAAAGGTCAACTGAAATGTAATATCACAGATGCGACGGGAGTAATTTGGACCAAAAAAAAAAAAAAAAAAAAAAAAAAAAAAAAAGCAACCTTTTGTCACTGTGTTCTGGTGTTTAAAAGCATTACATTGATTGGCCTGATGGGGATGCTACAGTTGAAGGTCAAAATTTCAAAGTCCCCAACTTGTACATCTTAAAGGACAGCTCCAGCATGATTTTATTTTTTTTATTTTTATTTTTATTTTTTGCTGATGTTTTTCCATTTTGCATTCCTTTAATGTTAATTGTGACAGGTTTTACATGCACGTGCCACAATTAAATGAGTTTGGCCAGACCTCTGCAGCTCATTCTGTCCCATTCAATTCCAAATGACACAGAAAACAACTCTTAAGAGTCCGGAACATTGCAAGGGCCAAGATGATACAGAGAGAGATGTCTTATTTCTGCTTTCTGTGTTGTCCTCTTCAAAAGAAATGTTCAACCAATGTTCAACCCCCCATCAGAACCCATTTGAGCCAACAGACAAATCCATGCACACTTCCACTGGCTACAGGCCCAAAACTTAAATGGAAAATACAGCTTGATTGACACTATTACAGCATAAAATTGGCATATCTCTCTTTATTTACTCTGACAAACAACTAAGATGGGAGAAACACATCAAATATTTTAAGCACTGAAAAATAAAAACTCCAATTCACTACACTAATTAGCCTAATGGGGGTGCTATAATTTCAAAATTTTGAACTCAAATGTGATATTTGCAACACACTTATTTCATATCAGCTTTCATATAATGTTCATATGATACGTATGTCATATGTGACATAATAAAATTTCAAACATTTCAAAATGAGAATCCTCCAGACACTTGATATAGGTATTGAATAAAAATCAACATAGAATTTCAAATTATGATGGAGATGATTGGTGGCTTTAGTCTTACTAACTGTGGTAGTTTTCTGTCGGTTTTTCTTAAAATTAAGGCCATATTTCAAATTTCATATTACTTCTTGTCACAAATAAGTTGTTACTACTTGTCCGCCATAAAATAATATTTTCAGAGGACTATTTTCTGGCAGAGGAGCACATTTTGTGGTGTGGGTGTTTCTGCATGGAAGTCGATTCCATCTTCAACAGAGAGGAATGGTGCGTTCATGTGCGGTTAGAGGAACTGGATAAACACATTTACCTGGTAGTTGGCTAAACTAACTAGGATAACTTCTATAAAGCAAAAAGAAGCCAGAGACTTGTCCTGGCTTCTTGGAAACACAGACATCCTTTTCAAGATGTCTGTGTTTGCTTATCGTTTGTCTCCTGGCTTTGGTTTTCTGACCAAACATCACATGTATGCAACGCTGACTGGCAGCTGATTTCAAGTCCCAGATGTCGCAGCCAGCATGTGAACATGGCAGAAGACATATTGGGGCAGATTTAGCAAGAGAAGTGGCCACTACCCTGCGTTTTGTGATGCATTGCACCTGTGGGTGTAGCCAAATTAGTGGCCTCTACGCTAAGAACCAGTATGAGAATGAACACAGCCAAAAAATCCCTCATTAGCATGTGGCCGGTGCAACATCTACACCTATTTTGCGATCGCTCCACTCGCTCCCTCTGACAGTCTCTGGTGACTGGTGCAGGCAGAGCAGGAGTAGTATGTGCACACCTCTCTACAATCCTAATAGGAATCAAACCAAATCACAATAAACTGACGAATCTACAGATTAGATGAGGTTCAGCCCACGCATTTTTGTGGCGTCATGTCATTAGCCTACACAGAGAAAGACACTGAGGATGACTCAGTGTTGCGGTCACATGGGTGTCTTAAAAGTTATGGAGGACGATTAAAAAAAAATAAAATAGGAAAGATACTTTTGTTAGTTCATTACATGGTGATTGAACCACTCTAGCAGCATATTAGTATTCCAGTGAGATCTGTTCTGATTATGGCATTACCAGGAGCCTCATTATATGATCCTCATGTTGATGACTTCATTACCCAAATCTTCCACCCAGAAAAATGAAAAAAATGAGACGCATTTTTTAGGCTAATTAAGTGAAAACATATTTTTCTCTTAGAGTTTTATATTTTAGTTTTCCTGTAATTAAACGGACCCAACTAACCATTGTATGAATGACAATGGCCACCTCATACCACTTATAGCTTATAGCTTTTTTTTTTAAGCAGCAGCTGTTACTGTTTTGCTGGTAATACACACAGCTATCTTCTTTGACTCGACTGTGCCATTTCTGCCCGCGTTATCAATAACATTCGGTGAAGCATTTGGAAGTTCCCACTTACAGAAATGGGTGTGTAGCCAAACACTCGCAAATTTCGAGAACATTACAAATTAAAGTTGTGCTGGAGGCCAAAGTGCTTTTCTCCAATACACAACAGCATCTAGAACCAATGTATTTGTGCTTCGGGCTACTTGTTTATGCAGTGGGAAATGAATTGATATGAATATTGTATTTCTCAGGGTATCCAATCTGCTAGAGCGTGTGAGTGAGCAGCTCTCTCTCCGCAGGGTGAGAATAGCACGAGGGTCCCCACTGGCTCTTGTCTTAGCTGGTATTCCTGGATTACATGTGGTTGCCTAGGACACTGCATGACCCAGGAGTTTAAAAATAGAAACTTCTTTATGATTACACAGAGGGTGCCATCTCCAACTTCTTTTTGCAGAGCTTACTGTTTCTTTTGAATGAGTCATTCATGGCCTTCTTTTCAAAAAGACTTTGTTGAATGAAGAGAGAATGAAGGGAGGACAGGCAGAACAATCGTTTTGAGATACTTAAATTTAAGTGCCAGGTTCAATTTAAGTACATATATCAATTCTTGTTGAAGGATAGTGGTCTTTATTTAGTTCCTGGAGGGCAAAATAATCTTCTATCGTGTGAATCAGAAATTATGGTCAGAAAATCTATTTTCTGACTGTAGTGACTGATTTTCTCAGCTATCATAAGTACTGAAATTGATCGCAATTGAGAGAGGTTATGAAAGTCAAACTTCGCCATTTGTGCACAGACATGGTCTGCTCATTAAACCGAGCCCCCATCTGGAGCCACATTATCCCCCGCTGGTAAGGACTGAATACTGCCAGAACATTCTCTGGTAAATTTTCAGTCTGTCATTTCACTCAATTTTACAAGTGATAATTTGCAACAATTTCATTTTAACAAATGCCCCTTTTGCCAATTAAGATTGATTGATTTAACACAATGGTGATCAAAGAGTTTACATTTGCTGTTTTACACACAAAGGTGGGTAAATCTTTCCTGGGAACAATCGAAGCAACAAAGTAACTGATATGTTTTACGTTTCCAGCAACAGTAACAATGTTATATATTAATAGACAGGGAGAATAAAGAAAGCAAAGTGCCTTAGTACAGATAGTCAACTTTTCAAAGTGGGGTTTGAACAGTGGTTTTTGATTAGATATTTATAGTAGAATGGTATCCTCTCTATCAGCTGATAGGGAATTCTGTAACTGAGTTTTGATTCCTAGAAAACAACATGTACCTTTGGTTTATCTGAGTTTAGAACAAGTTTGAGATCAATAAACTCATCTGCGTTTCTTGCCCCGAAAGTTGTCTTGTCTGCAAGGCAGCTTCGTAACCCTCACCCTAACCATAGCCCTAAACATAACCACGAGCCTGGGAGGCAGTGCTGTCTTACAGCAGGGGCAAAAAACACCAAAAGCAGATCAATAAACACCTTTTGTAAAGTTTGGAAGTCAGACTGGAAAATGCTGACTTGCTCGTGGAATACAAGACTGCATCACTGGCGTAGAAATGGACTTCAGAATTACAAAGAACTACAAATATTCACCAAAAAAAAGCATGAAAAAATGTTGATCTGGAAC